>CABHPR010125718.1:19597-37966 GCA_902168415.1 Peromyscus melanophrys | reverse complement strand
TTTTTTTTTTTTTTTTTTTTTTGTACTAGCAAAGGCTTAATGTGCCACTGGCAGATGCCTCATTCCCGCCATACTGCAGGTTGAGCGCACACGCCAGGAACCCGCCATAGTAGCTCAAACACGCAGGCTGCCACTAACTTGAGAGAGACAACTAGGAACTGTTTTTAGCTCCGTTTTAGTATCTTTTCTCAGGTTTTAGGTGGAAACTCTTGCCAACACGTTGGGCGCCATTTGTAGCTAGAGTTTTCCTGCCTGGCCCACAGTCAGGACAAATCTCTGCCACCCGCCAGTCCTACAGCTGCTCAGACCCAACCAAGTAAACACAGAGACTTACATTGCTTACAAACTGTATGGCCTTGGCAGGCTTCTTGCTAACTGTTCTTATATCTTAAATTAATCCATTTCTATAAATCTATACCTTGCCACATGGCTTGTGGCTTACCGGCATCTTCACATGCTGTTTGTCATGGTGGCGGCTGGCAGTGTCTCCTCAACCTTCCACTTCCCAGAATTCTCTCCTCCTTGTCCCGCCTATACTTCTTCCTGCCTGACCACTGGCCAATCAGTGTTTTATTCATTGACCAATAAGCAACATGTTTGACATGCAGACCATCCCACAGCAATAGCCAAAAGAATCTTGTAAAATAAAACAACCTCTGGCGGCATCACCATCCCTGACATCAAGCTCTACTATAGAGCTACAGTAATAAAAACAGCTTGGTATTGGCATAAAAACCGACTTGTGGACCAATGGAATCGAATTGAAGACCCTGACATTAATCCACACACCTATGAACATATAATTTTTGACAAAGAAGCCAAAAGCGTACAATGGATAAAAGAAAGCATCTTCAACAAATGGTGCTGGCATAACTGGATGTTAACGTGCAGAAGGCTGCAAATAGATCCATATCTATCACCGTGCACAAAACTTAAGTCCAAGTGGATCAAAGACCTCAACATAAATCCACCTACTCTGAACCTGCTAGAAAAGAAAGTAGGAAATAGTCTTGAATGCACTGGCATAGGAGATCACTTCCTAAATATAACACCAGTAGCACAGACCCTGAGAGAAACAATCAATGGGACCTCTTGAAACTTAGAAGCTTTTGTAGAGCAAAGAATACGGTCAACAAAGCAAAGCAACAGCCAGCAGAATGGGAAAAGGTCTTCACCAACCCCACATCTGACAGAGGATTGATATCCAGAATATATAAAGAACTCAAGAAATTAGACATCAAAATGCCTAACAGTCCAATTAAGAAATGGGCTATAGAACTAAACAGAGAATTCTCAACAGAGGAAACTCAAATGGCTGAAAGACATTTAAGGAATTGCTCAACATCCCTAATCATTAGGGAAATGCAAATCAAAACGACTCTGAGATACCATCTTACCCATGTCAGAATGGCTAAGATCAAAAACACTGAGGACAGCTTATGCTGGAGAGGATGTGGAGCAAAGGGAACTCTCCTCCAGTGCTGGTGGGAATGTAAACTTGTACAACCACTTTGGAAATCAATATGGTGCTTTCTTAGAAAATTGGGAATCAATCTCCCCCAAGACCCAGTTATACCTGTCTTGGGCATACACCCAAGGAATGCTCAATCATACCACAAGGGCACTTGCTCAGCTATGTTCATATCAGCATTGTTTGTAATAGCCAGAACCTGGAAACAACCTAGATGCCCTTCAACTGAAGAATGGATAAATAAAATGTGGTACATATACACAATGGAATACTACTCAGCAGAGAAACAATGACATCATGAGGTTTGCAGGCAAATGGATGGATCTAGAAAAAAATCATCCTGAGTGAGGTAACCCAGACTCAGAAAGACAAACATGGCATGTACTCACTCATAGGAGGATACTAGATGTAAAACAAAGATGACTAGACTGCTACTCACAACTCCAGGGAGGCTACCTAGAAAACAGGACCCCAGGAAAGACACAGGGATTGCCCAATAACAGAGAAATGGATGAGATCTACATGAACAACCTGGGCGTGAGTGGGGGAAATGAAGGGCAAGGTTTGAGGGAAAGAGAGCTTAGGGGAGCAGGAGATCCCAGCTGGATCAAGAACAGAGACGGAGAACAAGGAAAAAGGGACCATGATAAATGAAGACCACATGAGAATAGGAAGAAGCAAAGTGCTAGAGAGGTCCCCAGAAATCCACAAAGATACCTCCACAATAGACTGCTGGCAATGGTCAAGAGAAAGCCCGAACTGACCTACTCTGGTGATAGGATGGCCAAACACCCTAATTGTCATGCTAGAAACCTCATCCAATAACTGAGGGAACTGGATGCAGAGATCCACGGCCAGGCCCCAGGTGGAGCTCCAGGAGTCCAATTGGCGAGAAAGAGGAGGTTTTGTATGAGTGAGAATTGCTGAGACCAAAGTTGGAAAAAGCACAGGGATGAATAGCCAAACTAGTGGAAACACATGAACTATGAACCAATAGCTGAGGAGCCCACAACTGGATCAGGCCCTCTGGATAAGTAAGACAGTTGATTAGCTTGATCTGTTTGGGAGGCATCCAGGCAGTGAGACCGGGACCGTCCTCAGTGCATGTGCTGGCTCTTTGGAACCTGGGGCTTATATAGGGACACTTAGCTCATCTTGGGAGGAGGGGACTGGACCTGCCTGGACTGAATCTACCAAGTTGAACTCCATCCTCAGGGGAGTCTTTGCCATGGAGGAGATGGTAATGGGGGTGGGCTGGAGGGAAGGTGGGGGTTGTGGGGGGGTGGGAGGTGGGAGAACAAGGGAATCTGTGGCTGATATATAAAATTAAATTAAATTATAAAATAAAATTTAAAAAAAGAAAAAAAGAGCCATGGTCTTGTTGGAGGAGGTGCATCACTGGGGTGGGATTTGAGGTTTAAAAAGCCAACTGCTATACTTAGTCTCTGTCTTACTTAATGTTTCTATTGCTGTGATGAAACACCATAAACAAAAAGCAAATTGTGGAGGAAAAGGTTTATTTCAGCTTACAGTGCCACATCACAATCCACTATTGAAAGAAGTCAGGACAGGAACTCAAATAGGGCAGGGCCCTGAAGGCAGGAGCTGATGCAGAGGCCATAGAGGGGTGCTGCTTGCTGGCTTGCTCCTCATGGCTTGCTCAGCCTGCTTTCTTATAGAACCCAGGACTAGCATCCCAGGGATGGCACCACCCACCATGGGCTGGGCTCTCCCGCATTGATCACTAATTGAGAAAATGCCTTACAACTGGATTTCATGGAGGCATTTCTTAAACTAAGACTCCTTCCTCTCTGATGACTCTAGGTTGTGTCAAGTTGATACACAAAACCAGCCAGTACAATCTCTCTCTCCCTCTAACTCTCTCCCTCTCTCTCTTTCTCACTCTACCTGCAACTTTTGGATCAGATGTGAGCTTTCAGCTACTGCTCCAGTGCCATGCGTGCCTGCTCATTGCCATGCTTCCTACCATGGTGATCATGGACTAAGTCTCTGAAACTTTAAGTAAGCCCCCAGTTAAATGTTTTCTTTCATAAGCTGCCTTGGTCATGGTGTCTCTTCGCAGCAGTAGAACAGTAACTAAGACATTGTATGCTAATAAGTTAGGTAACCTAGATAAAAATGGAAACAAAATTTATAAAGATACAAACTTCCAAAGTAGACTTAAATATGAGATGTCTTATGAAACCCCACCAGTTTGTAAGCTAATTAAAAATAGTGTTTTAAAGGCATTTTTAATTGAAATACCCTACATTAGTGAACACAGCTGCTCCTAGATGACATGTGTTATTAATAAAATTCTCAATACCAGACACAGATTACTTCCCTGTGAGATATTGCTCAGAGAAGATCTAGAGGCTCCCAAAACAAAACAGGTTATTCCTTTTGCTGTTGGTTGCCCACCATAACTAGATTTCAAGACAATATTGGTGAAGAAACCACATATTTTGGTTACAGGACACAAAGAAATAAATCTTGGACTGACCAGAAAAGTGTCCCTCTGTTTGTAATGCTGGAAGGTACTGTGCAAACTGCTGGGGAGAAAAAAATAATCAGTGGTGTTACCCCGGACTGAACCCTGCTTGCTGCAGTACTATCTACCAGGAAAGATGGGCCCACTGGTATAATAATGGCAAAACTGTTTATGAGACTTAACAACTGTTCTCTTGATTAGAATGGAGGCTTACGCCACAGGAGGAATTTCATGACTGGTACTATATAAATTCGGTCAAAATCTATAGCCAGGGAAGTCATAAGACCTAAGGGAGACTCTACTGATGCTGTTTATCTAAATAACCATGTTATCAAGCTGACTTCTAAATGTTTACATTTATGTCCATATATTTGTGCTTCTCCTAATCTTGGTCAGAGAAGCTTCTTATTGCTATGGTACTGTTTAGTGAAGAGACACATTACCATTCAAAGTGCTGAGAATAAGTGCCTAGGAATACTAAGCTGCAGATGGGATATCTATATCAACCACCTGCTGTCCTCTGGACAGGAAATGGCTGTTGAATACATAAAATTACAGCAAACATGGTTACCTGTACAAGACCCACATAAGATCAAGGGTTAAAATTTCCAGCTTGGATGAGAGATGGACTCCCAAGACCCCACCCCAGCTGAAGTGCTATTGGTAGTTGATTTCAGGGGGAAGGACAGTTACCTTTCTTTACTAGTATGGCCACTGGAAGGTTGCTCATGCTTGAGTGTATGACCCCATACCCATGTGTATATGGTCAACTAATTGGACTCAGTGTGTCAAAATATTAAGTAAATAAGTAATTATTAAAAAGAGTACATGACAAAGTCTGTGATGTCTGTGGTCTTTGGTGCCACCAAAGGCCACATGGATGTCTAAGGTCTAGGCTGCTGCATCCTGTGGCCATGTTGGTGTCCAAAGGCCATGTTATCACTGGGGCCATGTATCTTCTGGGCCAGGGCTGCTGCTGAGGGCCACATCTGGGTCAATGGGCCTACCATAGCCAGGGTCTATGTTGATGTCTGTGGCTCCTGATACCATCAAAGGCAACAAGGATGCCAGGGATCTGGGCCATCAACTGGGCCCATGTTGGCGTCTGGGGACCATGCTGCCTCAGGGGCCATGCTGATCTGACTGACTAGCACTGCCACCTGGGTCCATGATGACATCTGAGCCTGTGCTACTGCTAGGGACCCTGTCTGGATCTATGGCCCAACAACAACCACAGTCTTGACTGATGTCCATGGTTCCTGTTACCATAGGGGGTTTATAGAAAACATGCGTGTTGAAATCTAAAGGCCATGCTGAGCTAGCCTTGTCCCTGGGATAGCTGTCCCTGCCCCTCACTGGATACTGCAGCAGGAGAGCTGGGACCACCCCCATGGGAGAACTGACCCCAGAACTTGGGAGAGATGGCCTCACCCTCACCACAGGTATGAGAAGTCCAAGTTATGGACCTGATGGCATGGCCCTAGGAGAGCTGGCTCTACCCCTCACCTGAGGGTCTGGTCCCAATGGCCCAGACTGACCATGTCAACTACCACCCATACCCCACAACCTGGGCCTTGGATCGACCCACCCTAACATCTGCCCTATCTATGACCTGCTGGAGTGCACAAAGGGTCCTGCAGAATGATAATCGCAGGTTCTTCAAGATTTGGGGCAACAACAGGATATCCAAGAGGAGTTTCAGTGAGAGCACAGTGACAATGGTGTACCAGAAATCATAGGCCTTGAACCAGACCAATGACTCATTCCAATGAACATTTTGCATGTGGGGCTGATTGGATAAAGGGGTATACTGCATGACACACCACAGCTCCCAGTACCACTACAATGAATGAAGAAGTGTTGGAAAGATGAAGGAGTGAGGTGGATTTTTTGTTTGTTTATTTGTTTTGTTTTGTTTTTAATTAATTTGGGGGGCATGTTGCAGGGGTGGAGGCAGATATGGAGGGACTGGGAAATGAGTGGAATTGGGGTACATGATGTGAAATTTCCAAAGAATCAATAATTATGTTTAAAATAAAAAAGAGGACATGTAATTAGGAAAGATATGCAAATTGAGTACCCTGAGGAGAATAGGAAAGGAAATGAGGGGTACATATGATCAAGATACATTATATGCATTCACAAAATTTTGGAGAAAGAAAAATAATATAAAATATCTAGAGTCCCTATGTTGGTTAGTTTTTGTAAACTTGACACAAACTAGAGTCACCTAGGAAGAACCTCAATTAAGGAATTGCCCCATCAGATTGACCTATGGGCAAGTGTTTAGGGCATATTTCTGATTAATGATTAATGTGGGAGGGCCCAGCCCACTGTGGGTGATACCTCCTCTGGACAGGTGGTCTTAGGTTGTATAAGAAAGCAAACTGAGCAAACAATGGGGACAAGCCAGTAAACAGCATCTCTCCATGCTTCTGCTTCTGCTTCTGCTTGAGTCCCTGCTCTGGCTTCTCTCAGTAATAGACTGTGATTGGGATGTGTAAGAGAAATAAATGCTCACTCCCAACATAACTTGCTTTTCATCAGTGTTTTATCACAGTGACAAAAAATTATTAGGACAGACCAATACCTAGTGAGGAGATTGAATTTGGAATCAAAAGTCTCCCAACAAAGAAAAGCCCAGGATCAGATGGCTTCACTGTTGAATTCTCTAAGTCATTTTTAGAATAATTAACATCAATATTTCCCAAACTCTCATGACAAAGCAGAAGATGAGGGAGTAATTCCTAACTTATTACCCCAATACCAAAGCCAGAAAAAGGCACTACAAAAAATAGTGCAGACCAAACATGTTATGGATATCAATGCTGAAAATCCAACAAAAGACTAGCAAACCAATCCAACAACATATGAAAAGAATTCTAACTATAACTAAATAGGAGTAATCACCAAAATGTAAGGTTTATTTGAAAAATGAAAAACAAATCATATAATGGCATATTAATAACAAAAATGCATGATCATCTCAATAAACACAGAAACAACATTTGACAAAAATGCAACACCCATTAATAAACACAAAATACTAGGCAAACTAGAGAGGACCTTCTTCAATCTCATAAGAGATATAAAAGCCTGTGGCTAACATTGTATTTGATGGGAAAAAGAAAGACAACAACATAAGAAACAAGATGAGGATGCCCTCCCTAGCAACACTATATGAAAGGTTCTAGCCAGGAGTGGTAGACAAGAAAGAAACAATAGAATTTACTTTGAATGGGAAAAAGGTAAAATTATCACTTTTTGCAGACATCTTTGATACAAAAATCCTAGGGAATTCACTAAGTAACTGCATAACTAATAAATGAGTCCAGCTAGCTTGTAGGATGCAAGAGCAATATACAAAAAAACAATTGCACTTTTCTACACTTGAAATGAACAGCCTGATATGAAATCAAGAAAATAATTTCATTCAAAATACCAACAACAAAAGAAAAATGCTTAAGGATAAATTTAACAAAGAAAAGTAAAACTCATATTGTACAATTATAAATCTAAATAAATGGGAAAGTATCTTATGGATAAATAGAATTAATACTGTTATGCTGGGCATAGCCTGCAAATTGATCTCTGTGTTCAACACAATTCCTATAAGAACCTAGCTGGTTTCTTGGAGAAACTGACAGACTAATTCTAAAATTTGTGTTGTATTGCAATAGAGTCAGAATAGCCAAAACAGTCAATAAAAAGAACAAACTTATAGGACTCGTATTTCCATACTTCAAAATTTATTATTCAGCAATACTTAGAAAGGTATAGTGCTGGTATAAAAAATGGTATAGTATAATAAGAGTTCTAAGGTCATTTAATTATGAGAGAATAGTCCTTCCAAAGGATTGTGCTAGGACAACTGGATATCAGCATGACAAAATATTAAGACCAATTAGAATTTGTGCTACACATGTCTAGTGTGTTCATTCAAAATAGTGTGAAAGTGGAAGCAATGCTAATGTCTATCAACTGATGAGTGAATAAACCCAATTTAATATAGCCATTGTGAAGGTTGGAAAGAAAATGACCCCCATAGGAAGTGGCACAGTTAGGAGGTGTGGCTTTTTTGGAGTAGGTGTGGCTTTGTTGGAGGAAGTGTGTCACTGTGGGGGCTGGCTATGAGATCTCCTATGCTCAAACTATGCTATATGAGGCACAGAGACTCCTTCTGATGCCTGTGGATCAAGATGTAGAACTCTCAACTCCTTCTCCAGCACCACGTCTGCCTGCACACCACCATGTCCCACCATAATGATAATGGACTAAACCTCAGAAACTGTAAGTGAGCCACCTCAATTAAATGTTTTCTTTGGCACCAATTGGGAACAGGTTAGGCCCCATCTCCAGACTGGGCAGACCAGGTCCCTAGCTCCTAGGCCCTGGGGGCACATCCTGTACCCCCCCAAGCTATTGGAGCCCAAGGGACCGGCCAGCTGCCTCTTCCCCTACCCCCTCTCCAAGAAAACAGCCACCTGCAACCCTAGTGAAAACCATAGTCACAAGCCCAACCTGCACCAATTGGGAACAGGTAAGGCACCCCAGCCCCTAGGCTTTGGGCTCAGGGGCACAACCATGCGCCCCTACACTACCACCCATTACAGTCCCAGTTTTAGGCCAGTTGGCAGGCAGAACTCCTGCAGACAGGTCAGATTAACACCATCTACCATGTGCCAAGCCTGCAGCTACTCCCTGAGACAGAGCCCACTAGCACCAATTAGACTAAGAGACAAAGAGTTCCCTCAGACAAAGAGTTCATCAGCATGGACTAGACCAAGATCTTCTACTGGACCAAGAGTATCAATCAGACCAAGAGAGGCTCCCTCAGATACAGATACCACTTGCACCAAGTGGAGAAAGAGATGGGTAGATGCCAGTGCAAAAATACAGTCAACAACATAAAAACCAATATGGCTCCATCAGAACCTACATCAGCAAGACCTGAACATCCCAACACAGAAGAAACTGAAGATATCGATCATAAAATGACTTTAAGAAGATATTAGAGATCTTAAAGGAGGAAATGAAAAAATCCCTTGAATTGAGGAAAAGTCAAACAAAAAAAATGGGAAGAAATCAGTAAATCCCTTGAAACCCAAGAGAAAGCAATTAAACAAGTGAGGGAAACAGTTCAAGATTTGAAAACTGAAATTGTGACAATAAAGAAGACACAAACTGAGGGAATGCTGGGAGTGGAAAATCTGAATAAACAAACAGAAACTACAGATGCAAGCATAACCAACAGAATACAAGAGATGGAAGAACAGATCTCTGGCACTGAAGATACAGTAGAAGAAATAGATTCATCAGTCAAAGTAAACACTAAAGCCAACAAAGTCATGACATAAAACGTCCAGGAAAACTGGGACACCATGAAAAATCAAACCTAAGAATAATAGGGATAGAAGAAGGAGAAGAATACCAACTCAAAGGCACAGAAAATATATTCAACAAAATCATGGAAGAAAACTTTCCCAACCTAAAGAAGGAAATGCCTATAAAAATACAAGAAGTTTACAGAACACCAAATAGACTGGATCCAAAAAAAAAAAGTCCCCTCGCCACATAATAATCAAACCACTAAACATACAGAATAAAGAAAAAATATTAAGAGCTGCAAAGGAAAAAGGCCAAGTAACATATAAAGGCAGACCCATCAGAATAACACCTGACTTCTCAATGGAGACTCTAAAAGCCAGAAGGCCCTGAACAGATGTTATGCAGACACTAAGAGACCATGGATGCCAACCCAGACTATTATACCCAGAAAAACTCTCAATCAACATAGATGGAGTAAACAAAATATTCCATGATAAAAACAGATTTAAAAAATATCTCTCCACAAATCCAGCCCTACAGAAAGCACTGAAGGAAAAATCCAACCAAAGGAAAATAGATACAACCATGAAAACACAGGCAATAGATAGTCCCACATCAACAAATACCAAAGAAGGGAAACATACAAGACTACCACCAAAAAATAACAGGAATTAACAATCACTGGTCATTAATATCCATTAATATCAATTGTCTAAATTCACCTATAAAAAGACACAGGCTAACAGAATGGATACGAAAACAAGATCCATCCATTGACTGCATATAAGAAACAAACCTCAACTTCAAAGACAGACATTACTTCAGAATAAAAGGATGGGAAATGACTTTCCAATCAAATGGTGCTAAGGGTGATTTGAACTTGGTGGGGCATGCCTCAAGAAGTTTCAGAGGGGAAGAATGTTAGCATGTGGCCTAGAAAATGTTCTTGTGATATTTTGGCAAAGAATACAGCTACTTTTTGCCCTTTTCCAAAAAGTTTGCCTGAGGTTACAGTGAAGAATTTTGGATTAATTCTATTTGGTAGAGGAGATCTTAAAATAGCCTAGTATAGACTCTGTTGTGTGGTTATTAGTGTTAACTCTAATGAAGATTTATAAAGAAAAGGAGGAAGGTAAGCAAGGAAACATACATAATGTACAAGTTGATGAGAAAAGGAAAACCAGGAAGTGGAATGGAGCTAAGTCCTATGTTCAAGGAGATAAACAGATTGAGAAATGGAATAAGTGGAGTCGTGAACTCAGGGCAAGATCCCACCCAGCTAAACTTCTGACTTGTGAAAAGGGATTAAAGAAAAGCTCAAAGCCAGGTGTGGTGAAGCATGCCTTTAATCTCAGCACTTCATGGCAGAAGCAGGTGGATCTCTAATTCTGAGGTCAGCCTGGTCTACAAAGCAAGTTTCAGGACAGCCAAACTTAGGCAGTGAAGGTAACTGGTGAAAACAGAAAGCTGGTGAAGATGTAATTGAACAAGGGGGCCATGCTCCAACCTCAGCAAGCGGCACAACTTGGCAGCTGTGGCCACATGCTTCCGGCTTTAGAGTCAAGGATAGAAGAAGGGGTTTATGGAATCTTCCTCTGTTACTAAGGAAAGCAGATGAGGCCAGGCATGTGTCAGGGGTATCCCTGAATGGAGGCCTAGAGAGGTCATTGTGTGAAGCTGTGAAGATAAAGCCTGGATTGCCTTGGAGACTCCAAGATGTTGGAGATGCCAGAGCTGTGGGATACCTGCTGAGGAGAGCTGCTAACATGGAGTGGAACCAGCCCAAGAGAAAGAGTGTGTTGTAGTCAACAATGCTGAAATGATTTGGAGATCTGGAGCACTTTGACATCAGACATGGAAATTCAGAGTTTGGAGTTTACCCAGCTGGTTTTCGGTCTTGCTCTGGTCCACTATTTCCTCACTATCGTCCCTTTTGGAATGATAATGAATACCCTGTGCTATTATATGTTGGAAGCATGTGATCTTCTCTTTTATTTTGATTTTACAGGTGATTACAGTTAAAAGATTGCATGAATCTCAGAAGACACTTTGAACTTTGGACTTTTAAACTTGGTTAAGACTGTGATAGACTATGGAAACTTTTGAAGTTGGACTAAACACATTTTGCATCATGTTATGGCTACAAGTCTATGGGGAGCAGGGAGTGGAACGTGGTGGTTTGAGTAGGTATGCTCCCTCAATCAATAGACTCAGGTATTTGAATTCTTGGCCCATAGGAAGTGGCACTAATGGGAGGTGTGGTCTTGTTGGAGTAGGTGTGGCCTTGTTAGAAGAAGTGTGTCACTGTGTGGGTTGGGCTTTGAGGTCTCCTACGCTCAAGCTACTCCCAGTGTCACAGACCACTTCCTGTTGTCTGCAAGATGTAGGACTCTCAGCTGCTTATCCAACACCACGTCTGCCTGTACACTGCCATGTCCCACTAGGATGATAATGGACTGAATTTCTGAAAATGTAAGCTAGCCCAAATTAAATGATTTCCTTTATAAGAATTGCCATAGTCGTCGTATCTCTTCACAGCAATAGAAACCCTAACTAAGACATCCATATAGTAAGATATTATTAAGACATGAAAAGGAATGGGGTTCTCATATACGATGCAACAGGAATCTACTTGAAAAGACTTGATAAGGCAAAGGTAGTAACTGTAACAGCTAACATACTATGGGTTTAGAGTTCCTTTCTGCCCCCACCCCTATAGACAGGTAGTTTTTCCCAGCACTCACCATATGCCCACATGACCCTGTCTGATCTACATGCTTGGGCTTGTGCTCTGGCTCATGCACAGGTCTCTGTCCAACAGCACTCATCCTTCTCCTTACCAGTCTGGACTGCAGTGTTATGCTTTTCTGCTTCGTTTTAAGGTCCATTGTGAACAAAGATATAGTCCTGGAACTCAACAATGACCAAAGTATCCATTGAATCCTCCATTCTATGCAGCAGTCCCTCCATATCAAACTAACTGACAGTGTCACTGACCCTAAGAATCATTGTCACATGTTATCAGTGAAGAGCCATTTAATCCTGGGCTCAGATGTCTGCTTCCTGCAAAGGCCAGTAAACCAGGTGGACACATGGTTGTTACAGGATGCATCAAGCAAGAAGGGAAGCCCTGTACTACAAACAGTGGTGCCCCACTTCCCATTGGTGACTCATAACTTTGTGGGCAACTAGGACACCTCTGCCCAATACCTGAGGTGTGTTTTGTTACTGACGATGCCTTGTTTTCCTTTGTAATTGAATGGATAAGAAGAAAATAGAAGCAGCTGTCCTCTGTTAGAAATGGGTTGTTAAGAAACCCGGGACCTGTAAATCTTTCTCAGCCCCCAAAACCTACCAATCTCACTCATTCCCTGGAGATGGTAGGAGTATCCTGGATCTTCCAAAGGAAGTATATGACACATTTGGGGAATAGAAAGAGTAATACTTTCTTTTCTTGGGATGGTGGAATGCAATGTGAGATGGGGTCTCTGTAGATACCTCTGGCTATCCTGAAACTCATTCTGTAGAGAAGATTGGACTCAAACTCACAGGGATCCACCTGCCTCTGCTTCCCAAGTGCTGGTATTAGAGACATGGGTGGGTCACCACTCTCAGCAGTTAATGGTTCTTAAAGTAGGAGGGAGAGAGTTGAGCAACAACTAAAGGGTATGAAGTTTGTATTTTATCCCCCTCCCCCTGTCCTCCCCTCTCCTTTCCTCTCTCCGTCCCTCCTCACCCTCTCCAAGGTCTGTAGAGAGTCTGGCCTCATTCTCCAGCTCTTGAGTGTTGCAAGGCATGCAAAACCATGCCCAGACAAAGTTTTCTTTTGATGCAAATTTGACTGTGATGTTATTAGTGAACATACTTTTTTAAAAGAGAAAGAATGAAAGTCACTATATATTGGCATTGATAACACAGCTGGCCTCAGTAATTAAAGCAATGAATCTCAGTCTATCCTCCCCCCAAAAACATTGGCACTATAGGAAAACTAGAGGGGCTGAAGCTGGTATAAGCTTATTCGTCCTGGGGAGCCACAGCACATAAACTAGGAAGCCATCAATTTGAAGGTGCTCTGGAAACTGGCTTAAGACCAGATACTCTTACCATCTTCCTATGTTACTTTTGTCTCTGGAAAATATATCATTTGCACATTCACCAAACACTTGTGGAATGTTGGTTTTCTATAAAATGCTTTATTTGGGATGGTGGTAATACATAGATATTGTTGGTTGTTTATTACTCTTTTGGGGGTCCCACCAGCCATCTCCCAAAAATATCACCCACAGAGGCTTATTCTTAATTATGAATGCCTGGCATTAGCCTGGCTTGTTTCTAGTCAGCATTTCTTTTTTTTTTTCAAGACAAAAACCAGTCACAAATTTATTAGTAACTATAGGTAATTGGAGAGGACAATCATGAACCACTGATCTTTTGTCTCTTGTCATCAAAATTAATCTCTGATTTAAATATTTTCTTTTTTTCCACTTTTCTTTATTAAGAAATTTTCTACTCACTCCACATACCACCCACAGATCCCCCTCTCCACTCCTCCCACCCCAGACCTTCTCCCAAGCCACCCTGCATCTCCACATCCCCCAAATCAAGGTCTCCCATGGGGAGTCAGCAGAGCCCAGCACACTGAACCTAGGCAGGTCCAAACCCCTTCCCACTGCACCAAGGCTGTACAAGGCGTCACACCATGGGCACTGGATTCCCAGCAGCCTGCCCATGCACCAGGGACAGATCCTGATCCCTCTGCCTGGGTGCCTCCCAAACAGTTCGAGCCAAACAACTGTCTTCCTTATCCAGAGGGCCTAGTCCAATTCCATGGGTGCCAGCATTTCTTAAATTATCCTGTCTAGGAGACAGTTGTGTAGCTGGGTCTGTTTGAGGGGCCCCGGGCAGTGGGATCATGATCTATCCCTGGTGCATGAGCTGGCTTTCTGGATCCCATTACCTATGGTCAGATACCTTGCTCACCCTTGATGCAGGGGTGAGGCGCTTGGTCCTACCTTAACAGAATGTACCAGGCTTTACTGTCCCCCCAATGGGAGGATTTGCCCTTTTGGAGAAGGGGATTGGGGGTGGGTTGGAGAGGAAGGCAGGGGGTGAGAAGTGGTGGAGGGATGAGAAGGGAATCTGTGGTTGGCATATAAAATGAATAAAAATTTTTAAATAAAAAAACTTTAAAAAATTTATCACATATACCTTTTGCTTCTGGGATTTTTTTCTCTATTCCTGTATACCTTTCTTTGCTTCTTACTCTGTGGCTTGCTGTGTAGCTGGATGGCTGGCCCCTGGAGTCCTCATCCTCCTCTGGCTACTTCTTCCTTTTTTTCCTACCAGATTTCTCCTTCTATTTATCTCTTCACCTGCCTTGCTATTTGCTGTTCAGATCATAATTAGACCATCAGGTATTTTAGACAGGCACACTAACACAGCTTCACAGAATTAAACAAATGCAACATAAACAAAAGTAATACACCTTAAAATAATATTCTACAATATAAAGACAAATGGGACTCTGGAAACTCCCTGTCTGGCAGGTAGATTGGCACATAAGTAACTTCCATAAGAGCCAAGAACTAGATCTTAGATTTTATAAGTAAGGTCAGATAAAAGTCACCTTCTGAATTAAAAAAAAAATCAATATAAAATAGATTGACTTAGCCACATGGAGAAGATACCTAACAAATGGTTTCTAACCATGCTGTACATTGAAATACTTAGAAGCTGTTAGGGACCCATGAGACAAAGGCCAGCCTGCAGATGCAGAGGCTGTGTTCCAGATGCAGGCTTTGTTCTTGGCAATGGTTAACATCATCAGGAAACCTTTTCCGTGAGAATTAGCCTGAATGGGTTTTCTACAACCTTGTCTTTGGCTCCTGTTCTACCAAGGACTTCTTGTCTTCTGACTTGTCATTTACTGTCTTTTGGCTCTGCTATCTGACTTTGGTCACATTACCAGCAACTCCTTGGCTTCTGGAAGTGGACTTTGCCATTTTACACAGATTTTTGCAGCCACCCACTCCCTAATTGACCTTGTATCTGCCACTCACAGCCCCTCCAGGTCTTTCTCTGTCCTCTGGTGACTGTGGCACCATGAGGATGCCTGTTCATGTAAGTAATACTGAAATGAGAGTCACATGCCCAAATATTTGCACTAAAATGAATGATATCTCTACAGCAAGATAGTATACATGGAGTGCGAAAATAAACATAAGTGCAGCTCCACAGAGTGACCAGAGTGGTATTAATTTCACCTCTGGCCCATGTGCCCTGGAAATTTGGGAAAACATGCCTGTGAGGTAGCTCTAGCTATTCTAACCATCTGACCCTTGTGGTCTGATTCTTGTGTTCACCAAGCAATTAATTGTAGTCACTTAGCCTCCTAGCTAATCTTTTCTCCAAGGCAAAGTAGTGTTGTTCAATTCAAGTGCTAAATCAGCATTCTACCTCTGAGCTACATCTCCAGTCTGCTGTTCCATTGCTTGCCATAATTTAATAAATAAGCATCTGGCCTTTAGTGATTTTATAGTCCCTGAATCTTAGTCTCTGGGTCCATAACTAGCTCAATAAAATTCCTGCTTCTGCATTCTTTCAAGCAAATCCCATGGCCTGTGAGGCTCCATTGGAAAGACCTACTACTGGTCTGCCTTTCTGAAGATTCTATCAAATGTGATCAACTATCATTTCATGAAAAAAATGTTCTTTACTAGAGTTCAAATGAAATGCCAAGAAAGGTAGACCTCAGAGTGATTGATTAACGTGCCTTCATGTAAAGGGAATTCAGAACCAAAAAGATATCACAGAGGAAGTATGTGAGCCTTAAAAGAGTTTTTATTTAGTTTGAAAATCCTTTTTCTAGTTATAAAAGTCATTATGAGTTTAATGTGGGAAACTTTGGGGCACATAGAAACATAGAAAAGTATAAAGAGGAAAAAATGTTAAAAATCTAGAAAGCTGAAGAAACCAGGAAGAATCTTGACAAGATGTTCTTTCCTGAAGTCATGTAATCAGGGTTTTGGACATTGGCTATACACAGTCACTCACACCCAGACATGACATACATTGACATATCAAAGTGGTCTAAATTGGCATTCAGGCAAACATTTAAGCTTTGTATTTATGAGATTCTAGATTCACAACTTTAGCCACAGTTTTTCTCAAGTTTCAGCCCATACATATATGCTTGCATAAGAACCACCTCAGTCAACTTAGAAAATGAAAATTCCTGGAACCCTCTGAAGACCTATTGAATGAAAATCTCTGGGTGTAGGATGAACAGTCTACATCTAAATATACTCTTTGGGTGATTCTTATGCACACTGGAGTTGGGAACCACTGGAAGAAAGCTACTGGGGATAGTGAAAAGAGAGGGTATGAATGGAAGGAAATGGCTATTGAGGTGGCTCAGCCAATAAAGCCAACTGCCACCAAGCCTGATGACTTGAATCTGATCCTTGAGACCTATATGATAGAAAGAGAAAACCAACTCCCAGAGGTTGTCCTTTGACCTATGTGTGTGCTATGGTAGGCAGACACATGTGTACATACAAAAATTAAATAATAAGAATAAAACAAAATAATTTTTAAATAGTAAAGCTGACAGTTCATTTAAAAATTCAACTTGAAATTAGCATATAATCTTGTAATCCTGTTTCTAGATATATACACAAGAATTAAAATCAAAGTTCTGAAGAGATGTTTGTACAACCATGTTCATAGTAGCAATATTCATAATATCTGCAAGGTGCAAACAAGCTTAAGTCAGTGAGGTGGCTCAGAGAGGTGGCACTCTCTACACAAACCTGAGGACCTAACCCAGATCCATGGCTGTCATAGGCAAATGAGAGAACTGACTCCCAAAAGTTGTTACAAAGGAGAGAACAGCAGGTTCAGAAAAGGAGCTGATGCAGAGTCATTCTTCAGAATGAATTTTATTTGAAGACAGGGCCTTTTAACTATTGTCTCAAAGGCCAAAGATGATCCTTTCTTGAAATGGGAAAATAATTAGGAGATATACAGTGTCATACCAAAGACAATATAGTGGAGATTTGAAGGGAGAACGAGCTTTTTCTTTAAAACCTGAGAGGGGCTGCATTAGGAGAGATAGGGCCCTGGAGCAGAAGAGGGGACCTTCAAGTCCAGACATGGGCTACATTAGGAGAGATAGGGCCCTGGAGCAGAAGAGGGGGCCTTCAAGTCCAGACATGGGCTACATTAGGAGAGATAGGGCCCTGGAACAAAAGAGGGGTCCTTCAAGTCCAGACATGGGCTGCATTAGGAGAGACAGGACCCTGAAAGAGAAGAGGGGGCCTTCAAGTCCAGACATGGGCTGCATTAGGAGAGATAGGGCCCTGGAACAGAGGAGGGGGCCTTCAAGTCCAGACATGGGCTGCATTAGGAGAGATAGGACCCTGAAACAGAAGAGAGGGCCTTCGAGTCTAGACATAGGCTACATTAGGAGAGCAAGTCTTCATGTATAGCATAAGACATGTGAAGGAAAACCTCCAAATATATGAACAGAGAATATTTCTGAGCCGGGCAGTGGTGGCGCACGCCTTTAATCCCAGCACTCAGGAGGCAGAGCCAGGCGGATCTCTGTGAGTTCAAGGCCAGCCTGGGCTACCAAGTGAGCTCCAGGAAAGGCACAAAGCTACACAGAGAAACCCTGTCTCGAAAAACCAAAAAAAAATATTTCTGACTCTTAGAAGTTTCCAGAAAGGATGGGAAGGCTTCAAACCATGTTATATAGTCTCTTCTGGTCTATGTGGCCCCTGACATGAAAGCCTGTGTGCTAGGTAGACCATAATTCAAAGTTACTTTGGTCCCTCACAACAGAGGGGCAAGCTGGGTTTTCTTCTCCTGCCTAGCAGGCCTCCATGTTCTAACAGTTACCTGTCTTCTTTGTGTCAAGAGACAGACTCCATGGGGGTAGGGCTAACTTCTGGGAGAGACAGAGCCAGGTAGTAAATCTGTGATCTAACTATTGTCCTCTGACCTCCACACACCACAGCCACACTCACACAACACACACACACACACACACACACACACACACACACACACACACACA
>CABHPR010125718.1:0-12109 GCA_902168415.1 Peromyscus melanophrys | reverse complement strand
TGCTGAGCTCTGCTGACTCCCCATGGGAGACCTCGATTTGGGGGATGTGGGGATGCGGGGTGGCTTGGGAAAGAGGGCTGGGGGGTGGGAGGAGGGAGGAGGGGGAGTCTGTGGATAGCATGAGGAGTGAGTAGAAAATTTCTTAATAAAGAAAAATAAAATAAAAATAAAAAAGAAGTGTGATAGGCAGTAATTCTATATGTTGTTGCTGAAAAAAGTTTTTGAGTGGGTATTGTAAATTAAAAAAAAATATTGAGGCCAGTGATATGGCTCAACAGGTAAAGGAACTTGCTACCAAGACAGACAACCTGAGTTCAGTTCCCAGAACTCACATGAGGAAGGAAAGAACCAGCTCTCACAAGATGTCTTCTGACCATCACAGGCACAGTGACTTGTGTGCCATCCTTCTCTGCCCACAGACAAATAAATAAATGTAATAAATTTATTATTGTTATCATTATTATCAGTGGTAGTATTAGCAGCAGCAGCAGCAGCAGTAGTAGCAGTGTGTGTATGCATGTGTGTTTGTGTGTATGTGTGTGTGTGTGTGTGTATGTGTGTGTGTGTGACATGCCATGGCATATATGGAGGCCAGAGGACAAGGTTGAGAAGTAGGTTGTCTCCTTTCTACTTTATATAGGTTCCAGGAACTAAACTCAGGTTGTTAGGTTTAAACAGTAAATGCCTCTACCTTATGAGCCATTTGACAACAGACAGTTTTTTGAAGGAAGTTTGTCAATGTTATCAAAACGTTAAGTGCAATAAAATAGACTCAGCAATTTTATATTTAGGAATTCTTCATTATTTTAGGGAACATATTGGTGAAATTATTAAGGCCACTCCACGTAGTTAAAAGGGAGGTTTATTTTGTGGGGTAACTTACAAATTAAGGGATAGTTTACAGGGTCTGGAAAAGGTGTGGCACAGTCCGGCCGTGTTCTCTAAAGAACTCTGCTCGGTCTACCTCCAGCATCCAGGGTCCCGGAACCAAGAGAGGGTGGCACATCCGGATCTCAGGTCTTCAGTGTCATCTCTCAGCCCCGTTTTGTAGGTGTGACAGTTACAGAAGCCTCAACGGGGGTGGGAACTTCCAGATCAAAGCTGGAATGGCTACCCACTATAGGAACATATATAACAAAGATTGTTGTAGCATTGTTTACACTTTTCTAAAAATGTTTATCAGCTAGAGTAGTTTTCTGGTGGGGTCTTTGGATCTTTTATGTATAGAATCATATAGGCAAATGAGAATACTTTGATTTCTTGATTTACTTTTGCCTCCATTTATTTCCTTCTCTTTTCTTACAGCTGTAGCTAAGACTTCAAGCATTGTATTGAACAGGGGTAGACAGTGTAGATATCCTTGTCTTTGTTTAACATGATTGGCTGTAGACTTCCTTTTTATTGCCTTTATTGTGTTGAGATATGTCCCATGTAGCTCTAGTCTCTCCAGGACTTTTGTCATTAAGGAATTTTAGATTTTTGTCAAAGACCTTTCCTGCATCTACAGAGATAATGTGGCATAGCAATTTCCCTGAGGGGGAAAATCATGCTGGAATGCTTGCTAAAACTCAGGAAACAAACAACTCAGTAGCTTCAGTGAGTCCCTGAAACTAACCAGATGCACTAGGTGCCTCTCTCTCCAAGCAATTATAAGCAGTAAGGACTGCTGAGAAACACTTTCAAAGAAGCTGAGCTGCCTAGAAAAGGCAGAGAGATCAGCAGAGCTGCAAGAAAAAGGCTCAGATGAACTGATCTGCCTGTAAAAGAAATTCTCCAACCTGTGAAACTACTTGCAAGTTGTGTAGTGAGTTGTGCAGAGTAGCTTTTGTAAGCTGTCACCCATGCTGGGGTGGGCTTTGGTGATACAGCTGTATTTGAACCATTTCTGCTCCTGGAACTGCTCATCCATACTCTTGTAAATAACCCAAAGAAAACTTATTGGCTTACCAAACTAGACTTTGGTGATATCCTTACTTTGGTCTGCAGTTGGTTCTCTATGAGGGGGTGGGGATAGATATTTGTTCAGGTGTCCCCGGGAATATGTCACACAACAGATGATCATGTGAATGCTGTCCTTGAATCTGTATGGTAGATTGTCTTTATTGGTTTACTTATTTGAACCATGCCCACATCTCTAAGATGAAGCCAACTTGATCATGGTAAGTGATCTTTTTCATGTATCCTTGAAATCAGTTTGCAAATATTGTTACAGGAGTTTGCTGGCTAGTTTTATGTAAACTTGACACAAGCTCAAGTTATCAGAGAGGGAATCTCAATTGAGAAAATGCCTCCAGAGACTGGGCTGTAGGCAAGCCTGTAGGACATTTTCTTAAGTAGTGATTGATGGGGGAGGCACCAGGCCATTGTGGGTGGGGCCACTCCTGGGCTGGTAGTCCTAGGTTATAAAAGAAAGCAGGCTGAGCAAACCCCATAAGCAAGCAAGTAAGCAGCACCACTCCAGGGTCTCCAGGTTCCTGCCCTGCTTGAGTTCCTACTCTTACTGCTTTTGACAATGAACTGTTACATGGAACTGTGAGTGAAATAAACCCTTTCCTCCCCAAGTCACTCTTGGTCATGGTGTTTCATCATAGCCATAGTAACCCTAAGACACAGGGGTCTTGGATGAGATGTGGTCACCTAGGGATGGGTCAATAACACATAAATGAATGAAAATAAAGTAACTTCCTCTTTGATTAGTTTGACCAAAAGCAAGCCCAAATTTGAGTTCTCCACTTCTCCTGTATCTTCTGCCTGACCCTGACAAAGGAACTTGCTTTGTATTTATTAAACAGCACAGAAAACATGGTGTGTGGGGGAAATCAAAGAGGAATGCTTTCCAGAAAATTTTAAAAGTTTTTCAAAGGAAGAAGTTACTTTACCGACTCCAACTGACCCAGATTAGCATTCAAAATCTCAATCAGAAGTTTGAATGTGAAGGGCACAGTAGAGAAACCAAAATAGCTGCTTCTTGGTGAAAAAGGGAAAAATTTATTCCAAAATGCCAAGGCTATCTTGGGAAAGCAAAGAAGCAATGTGAAAAAATCTCCAGGGTCATGAGGGGAAGGCTATCTGGGAGGAAGGAATCCTGTGTGCTGGGGAGGGTGGCTTTGAAGCACATTTGAACAAGTACTCGTGAGTGGGGACTGAGGGGATCTGGAGGCTAGCATAGACCTTGATATGCTGATAGGCACCACAGGTTAATGCAAGAGCTATATGTCCCTTTTGCTAGGGATAAGGAGAATAACTCATTTTCTTAAGTGGGAACTAGCTTCCTAAACTCCTTGCGGAATGCTGTCTTTTGTCTAACCAGCCTCAGCTTGGGTTCAGGTCTTGAGACAGGGAAGGGGCGTTGGTGCAAGGAAAACTTCTGACCACCAGTTGGGATGCACTCAAATATCCTTGAATAGCTCACACCATCTTTATTTATACTTCAACAGGGTTTTTTTTTTTAAACCAGGGTTACATGAATAGCTTTATTATCGGCTTCTATTTTTGATTTTAAGAAATGCATCACAATTTAAGCAATACACCATGATCATTATGAAAGCCCCCATTGTTGGTTATTTGCGGCATCTTACCCTACAAGGAAACCTCACGAAATATGACAGAATCCACTAACAAGAGTTTTATTAAGATAAGGTAAAGAGACAGAGGTGCACAGGCCTGTGGAAAAGACACATGAGTAAAGATGGAGCTGGAAATCATGGTCCCAGCTTATAAAGGCTGGGCTGTGCCTGCACACACAGGCCCATGTGGCTATTCCACACATGTGCGTCGATCACATGGTTGGGCTGCACACTTTACACAACCACGCAAAGCCATGGGGTCCTGGTCACGCAAGACGTTTTGACCCAAAAATGACTAGGCGGAAGTGACTCAGTCCCTCCAGGAATGTGCAACCATGCCCAACCGTGGGGGTGTGTTGTGAATCCATATTGTCCCGCCTCTTGTTTTTTTTTTAAAAAAAAGAAAAAAAATGGCAGATGAGTGGGTATGGGGCATCATTTCTCTCAAAGACTGCTTCCGGCTGAATGGTGGACTTGGTTGGCTCGTGGGAAAATGGGGAGGGTAGCTTCTGAAGTCCAGGGCTGATGATGGGAGTCCTAGGATTAAGTACTGTTGTCCCTTGTTCTTCAGCTGTCCATCCTTCATGGTGTGGCTGGGAACCTTTTGTCTGACAAGATACTGGTGACACAGAAAAAGCTTAGAGAGAAAAGAATCATTATTATTTTGTTTTTGGAGTTGAACATTTATCTGAGGTAGATCTGGCCTACCCAGATGGAGACATGTTAAAAAGTGACTGTAAAAAATTAATGATTATTACGGTATTTTAGCACTCTGCTTAATTTTTTACCTGAGACAAGCTTTATTAGAGGTAGTTTATTTAAGGCACCTGTTCCCTTCATTAGTTTAGCATACAGGAAACACAGGTGATCAGTTGTTGAGTATTTAACAATGATAGACTGTGACATTGCATTTTCCTTACCACCTGGATATTTCTGATGTTCCTTTTGCCTCTGGCTCTGTGTGGCCCTAGTTGGGAAAGGAAGGGGTGATACCTTATTCCTCTGGAATTAAGGACAAGGCAGTGGATCCTCATGTCCTCTGGAGCTTGAGAGAACAAGGCCCTGTTCGTTTCACTGTATATGGAGAGAGATTTTTCTGGGATGGAGGTGAGATAAAAGGTTTTAGATGAGACAGGTGGACCCAGTGAGGAAAGCCCTCAAGTTTAGCAGCTGTAGGTGTCACAAGAATTACCGTGAAGGGTCCCTGCCACTTAGGGGAAAAGAGTGAAGGGCGCTGGCCTGGAGGAAAAAGAATCCTGATCCCCGATGTGGATTGGAGGTGGGCAAGGATTGTCACATGGCTGAGGTAAGGAGTAGTCTGCGAAGCTCCATAGGATAGACCTGAGATGACAGAGCAGGGGAGTTAACAGGCTATCTGGAACAGTTGGAGGGTTGGATAGAAGACCTGGTGTTAGAACTGGCCTTCCATACATTAGTTCAAATGGAGAAATTGAAAGAGACTTTTTAGGAAGAGCCCTGAGCCTGAGAAGAGCTATAGGCAATAATCTTACCCAGTTGAGGTGAAGTTCCTGTGACATCTTAGTAAGAATAGTTTTTAAGGACTGGTTGGTAGGCTCCACCTTTCCTGAGGATTGAGGATGGTATGGAATATGAAAATGCCAAGGAATGTTAATAGCCTTAGCTAGTGTCTGGGATATCTGAGAGGTGAACTCCGGGCCATTGTCAGACTTAAGAGAAGCAGGAACCCCAAACCAAGGAATAATTTCTCAGAGAAGGAGGTCTGCAACTGTCTGGGCCTGCTTATTAGAAACTGGGTATGCCTCCACCCAATTTGAAAAGGAGACCACCATCACAAGGAGATATTTAACTTTCCTGACGGTAGGCATATGGGTAAAACCGAGCTGCCAGTCAGTCCCTGGAAGGGAACCTCTAGCCTAGTGGGTGGGAAAAGGCTGACTCCTGTACTTGGTATTGGGATCAGTTTTTTGGCCGATCTCACAAGAGGCAGCATTAGTTCTTAAGAACTGTAAGTCCTCAGAGGTGGGCTGCAGGTGAGCTTTTACCAATTGAGATAGAGCAAGATTATTAGGATGAAAGAGCTGGTGTAGATAGGAAAGAATTTGCCTAGTGTCAAGAGTTCCCTGTGAGGGTGTAAGCTGTACTGTATGGATTCCCTGTGGTGGGTGTGGTGAGACTTGGACCTGGAAGACCGCTGTCCTGGCTGCCTGGTCAGCCCGGTTGTTTCCTTAAGAGATGATAGAGATATTGGTCTGATGAGACCAGCAGTGGACAATTCCTATAGCCTTGGGGAGGTGGGAAGCCTCCAGCATGGCCATTATTTGGCCTGAGTTAGCTATGGATCCCCCTTTTGCTGTGAGAAGGGCTCCCTCCAAATAGCAGCATGGGACAGGAGGATATGAAAAGCATATTTGGAGTCTGTGTAAACATTTAGAGATTGTCCCTGTGCCAATTGGAAGGCACAAGTGAGAGCTATTAGCTCAGCCTTTTGGTTAGTGGTGTGTGTGGGTAATGCCTGTGCTTCTGTTGTCTCAGTATTTGACACTATGGCATAACCCGCTTTACGGGTCCCTTCATATAAAAAGGAGCTGCCTTCTATGTACCAGGTATAAGTAGCCTGAGGCAATGTGCCCTCCTGTATGTGTGAAGGGTGAGGTAACAGTTCCTCTAAGATTTCAGTGCAGGAATGAGGAGAATAGTCAGCATTAGGTTGAGGGAGGAGGCTTGAAATATTAAGAGGTGGACAGGACCAGAAAGTAAGTGTGGCATCCTCTAGTAATGCCACCTGGAGAGAAAGAACCCAGGAAGGAGGTAAAGTTTGTAAGCCTTTATAAGCTAAGACATGGGACAGGTTGTGGTGAGAGAAGACAGTAATAGGTGACCCAAAGCTTAGCTTCTTTGATTCCTGAATAAGGAGCTCTGCAGTTGCTAAGGCACAGATGCAAGGTGCCCATCCCTGATTGGTAAGGTCTAACTTCTTTGACAGATATGCTACAGTTGCAAAGGAGGGTCCCAGCTGATGCCCTAGAGTTTCCAGGGCAAATCCCTCCTTCTCTACTACATAGAGGGAGAAGGGATGGGTTAAGTCTGGGAGATGAAGCACTGGGGCCTGAAGAAGAGCCTGTTGGAGCTTCTGGAAAGGTTTAGTGACAGGATCGAGGAGGGGCTCAAGTGGAGAGCCCTGAGCTGCCTTGTATAAGGGGTGAGCAAGGAGAGAAAAAGATGGAACCCAAGACCGTAGGAAGCCAGCTATTCCTAGGGAAGACAGAATCTCCTGTTTAGTAGAAGGGACTGCAAGAGACTGGATTAGATGCTTTCTGTCTACAGTAATAGCCTTGTGGTTGGAGTAATAGTTAGACCCAAATAGGTGACCTGGGGAGTTGACAGCTGAACTTTAGAAGGAGATATCCTGTAACCTTGGCTGAATATGAAATTTAGGAAAGCAGAGGTGTTAGTTTGGCTACAGACTAAAATATCATCTACATACTGTATTAGTTTAGAGACAGAGAAAGCAGGTCAGAGGCCAGAGCCTGACCAAATAGGTGTGGACTGTCTCTGAATCCCTGTCGCAGAACAGTCCAGGTCAGCTGTGTGGACAGGTGAGTGTCAGGGTCAGTCCAGGTGAAAGCAAAGATATTTTGAGACTGAGGACTGAGAGGGATAGAAAAGATAGCATCTTTGAGATCTAGAACTGAGAAGTGAGAGGTTCCTGAGGGGATAGTAGACAGGAGAGTATAAGGGTCAGGCACTACAGGATGGAGGGGGACCACTGCAGAGTTAATGAGCCGGAGGTCTTGAACCAGGTAATAGGTTCCATTAGACTTTTTAACTGCAAGTATGGGAGTGTTTAAGGTGAAGAGGGCCAGGCGGTGGTGATGCATGCCTTTAATCCCAGCACTTGGGAGGCAGAGGCAGGAGGATCTCTGTGAGTTCAAGGCCAGCCTGGGCTACAGAGTGAGTTCCAGGAAAGACGCAAAGCTACACAGAGAAACCGTGTCTCGAAAAACCAAAAAAAAAAAAAAAAGTGAAGAGGTTGGGCAGAGCAGGTTTTTCCTGAGAAGGTCAGAAATGATAGGCTTAAGTCCTCTCAGGCTCTGGAGTGAGAGAGGGTACTGAGCTTGGGTAATATATCTGGTAGGGTCCTGTAGCTGGATAGTAATAGGCTGATGGTGCCTAGCGATAAAAGGGTTCTGGGTATCCCAGACCTTTGGGTCTACCTGAGAGGCTGGCAAGGAAAATGAACTGTTAGAGTCAGTAGAGTGAGTGGCTAGGAGAAGAAGCAGAGGAGCTGCTGGCGCATCTGTGGTGACGTGAATGTGGAGAGTGAAAGAAATGGTCGCTCCTACCTTAGCTAGAAGGTCCCTTCCCATTAAAGATACCGGGTAGCTTGGCACCACTAAGAATGTGTGTGTGAGAGGGATGCCTCTGAAAATGCAATTAAGTGGTGGTGTCTGATGAGGTAGATAAGGCTGTCCCCCAACCCCGACAATAGGGAGATGAGAAGGAGAGGTAGGCCCCCAAAACTCTCTCAGGACAGAGTTGGTAGCTCCAGTGTCCTAAAAGAATGTAATGGGGCACCCATTTACTTTTATCACTACCCTACGTTCCCTGTGTGAGATGGGAGTGGCTAGGGTGGAAAACGGGCAGCATCAGTCGTTGCTGCAGGCCAAGCCTAGAAAGTTAGCCGGAGGGTGATCTTCATCTGGCATTCCTATGTTGCTTGGGACATTAGGACAGTCAGTTGACCAGTGACCCTTTTGGCAACATTTTGGACAAGGCCCTATGCTGTGGGATGTTCTGTATGGCAAATGTGTTGCTCTGATTGGTCAATAAATAAAACACTGATTGGCCAGTGGCTAGACAGGAAGTGTAGGCGGGACTAACAGAGAGGAGAAAAGAAAGAACAGGAAGGCAGAAGGAGTCACTGCCAGCCAGGACAAGCAGCATGTGAAGATGCCTGTAAGCCATGAGCGACGTGGCAAGGTATAGATTTATGGAAATGGATTAATTTAAGCTATAAGAACAGTTAGTAAGAAGCCTGCCACAGCCATACAGTTTGTAAGCAATATAAGTCTCTGTGTTTAGTTGGTTGGGTCTAAGCGGCTGTGCGACTGGCGGGTGACAAAGATTTTTCCTGACTGTGGGCAAAGCAGGAAAACTCTAGCTACAGCCCTATCGGTGGGCTTCCTGGGGCGGTGGTGCAAGCCTGGGCTCTATGGCCTTCTTTCCCACACTTGAAACAGGGACCAAATGGCTTTCGGGGAGCTCGTCAGATAGTGTTTGCCAGCATCTGGCAACTCCTTTTTTGGGCCTTCTCATCTCTCCCATGGTACACCTTAAATGCTATTGCTAGCACATCTGCCTGTGAGGTCAGAGGGCTGTTCTCTAAACGTTTAAGTTTAGCCCTAATGTCGGGGAAGCTCTGTGAGACAAAGTGGGTCATTAGGAGCTGCCTGCCCTCAGGGGTCTCCGGGTCTAAGCTAGTGAACTGAAGTAGAGCCTTGGTGAGGTGCTCTAGGAATTGGGACAGATTTTCATCCTTATCTTGAATAATCATTTTTAGTTTTTCATAGTTTACTGGTTTTAGGGCAGCCTTACAGAGGCCTGTCAGGAGACAGGTAATAAATCTATCTCTGGCTAGAGAGCCATCCTGGGTATTATAGTACCAGTGTGGTTCTTGTTCAGGAACCACCTCGGCTCCTGGAGGATGTGAGGGGTTAGTCTAGTGAACCTCATCTGCATGAGTCCTAGACTTCTCCCATACCTGCCTGTGCACTTCAGGAAGTAAATTATTAGAAAGTATCATGTATATGTCATGAAAGGTGAGAATATAAGATTGAGTTATATATTGAAATTGTTTAATAAAGGAAGCAGAATTAGAAGTATAAGAACCCAGCTTACTTTCTATCTGAGAGAGTTCTGCAAGAGAGAATGGAACATGGACCTTAATCAGTCCATCCACACTGGCCACCTCTCGTAAAAGGAGAATGGTTGACAGGTTTGAATGACTGGGGTCAGGCCCTTTAGCAGTTGGAGAATGGGTGGCAGGAGGAATGAAGGTTGGAGCCAGGGCAGGGCCTTTGGAAATGGCTGTTGCCAAGGAAGAATCAGCTTTAGAGGAAGAAGAATCCAGAAGAGGAGCTGAAGGAACAGACGCCCTAGGAGTAGGGGTGGGAGCAGAAGGTCAGATAGGTGGAGGTTCGTTAGCAGGATCTAGAGTCAGAGATTCTGGAGTCAGAGAATCCTCTGGTTTAGGCATAGCTAGGAGCATATGAGCAGGAGAGAAGGAATCCAGAAGAGAAGGTTTAGCACTGAGAAAGAAGAAAGCTATGATATAGGGCAACTCTTTCCATTTGCCTGTTTGCTGGAAGAAATTAGATAATTCCCATAAAATATCGCGATCTAAGGAGCCGCTCAGTGGCCATTTTTTGTTATTTTATTAAGTATATTAGGGCCATCTCTTAGTACAGACACGGATAAGCTTAGGAATCTTTAAGTAAGGCATTAACCTGAGAGGTTTTTTTTTCATTGTTTTGTTATTCATTTATTGATGGCCATAAGATCTTTACTTAAATACAATTTACCCAATGAGGCTTAACTAAATATCTTACAGCATTTATGTCAGCAGGCAGCTCCTTGCATTTACAAAGTTACAAAGTAATAGACATGGGCACAATGCTTTAAGGACAACAATATTCAAACCCAAACAATTCTTTCATGTCTGCAAGATATGTTTCTATACAGCTCCCTTTTCTACAAGAGGGTCCCATGTCTCAATCTCTCTATTGCCACACCCGCGATGGTGTCACCCATGTGACAAATGCCGATCTGGTGGTCTCACAAGGAAGGGGGGCATGTGTCTCTCGAGGCTAGGCCCCCGGCGGTCCCCTGGCAATCAGCTCGAACAATAGTTCCTGGGTACATTGTTCCCTAAAGACCAGCCTTCTGTGGACGGTTGGCAAGACTCCTGCTTCTTTCCTCTTTCCTGACAATAACAGCCTCCCTGTGCCTGGACTCCACAGAAGCTTGCTTGACGTACCTGATAACTCCTCAATTGTTACACCGGCACTGCCCCCAATGATTCAAGCCCTTGGACAGGTAACACAAAAAACCCCTACTTCAATGGGGGGCACTCATGGATAGATTAGACCAAAAAGAGCTAATGATTCAGGTTCCCACAGATTCTAAGGAGGAAAATGTAAAAGTAGAAAGATTGTTAGGTAACCCTCACTCAGCTCATGCAAACTCACAAGAAAGAGAACTTAGGAAAACTGGCAACTCCCACAAGAATAGTTGGAAAGTACAGTCAATACCATATTAATGGGAAATGATGGACACCCCCTCGTTGGAATCCCAGAAGTAGGAATTACTTAGATCCACTCCCTTTTACAGGGGCTTATGACTATGAAGGGAATCGGTGGGTAAATCATGGGGGAAGAAGAATGTTGTGGAATCAGTTGCCTTTTATGGAAAGGCTGGCTAGAAGCAGAAAGGTATGGTGTACATATGATAGGCAGACAAAGTCAGCTATATTGAGGGGTATAGCACCTGTGCTAAAGAGGTGGACTAAGGCTCTTGGCGAGGACTTTGTAACTGTCTTTAATAAATTACTAGAAATGGATTACCAGTTATTGAGTACATGGCCTGGCTCTTGGATTCAGGCCACAGCACGTCTCTGTCTGAAAAGATTAATCATTCTGAAAACCACATTGTGTGACCACAAGAGATTGTGTCTATTGCTTTCTTTTGCTCCTGGACTTAGTTCCTTGTTGACATTGTATAAAATCTCAGCCTGATGTTCAGTAAAATTGCAGCAGTTTCACAGCATATTCTGGTGTCTGTGTCTGTCTGTCATCGCTGAATCCCAATTATCCTGAGTACCTTCACCCCGTTCTCCCTCGGTCTGGTGGCCCTACTGAGACCCAGTCCGCAGCAGGTGGCACCCAAACAGGAACATGAAGAACAGGTAATTTTCTCTCTTCTTTCTCTCTTTTCATAATTAGGGATCGGCTCCTGCCAGGGATCTGCAGTCCCGCCAGTAAAGGCTCACCGGTTAAGTGCAGGTAATCAGAGGTAAACATGGGGCAACATCTTTCTAAGGAAGACAAGTTATTTGCATCAGTGATCACACACATGTTAGCAGACAGGGGCCTGAAGGTTTCTGACAGTGCTCTATCAGAATTTTTGACTTTTATTAAAGAGGTTTGTCCCTGGTTCCCCGAGGAGGGCATTCTGACACTGATGGAATGGAGGAAAGTGGGAAAGGCCATGCATGGATATGCAAAAGAAAAAGGTGAAGAAAAATTACCGATATGTGCCTACCCCTTATGGTTGCAGATAAGGGAAATACTTTCCCGTACCTCTGACTTGGAAGGACTAGAGGAGGAAACAGCATCACTAAAGGGCTCTAATGATAAGGAGCAAAAGCCTTTGCCCTCATACGGCACACTTACAGTGACTAACACCCCGAAAAAGAAAGAAAAACCAGTGATAGGGGCAGGTCTTGAAGATAGTGACGATGATTGGGACTTAGCTGACGAAATGGCAAAACAAGACCTAAAAGA
>CABHPR010125717.1:0-49305 GCA_902168415.1 Peromyscus melanophrys | reverse complement strand
TGGCTGCTCGCTCGGCGGCGCGGGCTGGACCGGGGTGGGGATTCCTGTCTGGGGCCCCTGGGGCTCCTTTAAGGGCTCCTGGGTAAATTTAAAGGGGCCGCGTGCAATTTCCTCCTGCCAGCTCGCGGGGGGCTGGCGCGGGGAAGGCGGGAGGTGGCGAGTCCGCAGTGGGCGCCTGTTACGGACGCGGGGAGCACGGACCTCAGCGCCCTCACGGGCCCGCCCCGCCGCGTCCGCAACTGCAGCTCTGGCTTGTCAAGAGTCGCCGAGGTGACCAGGGGCGCCCGCGTCCAGTCCGCTACGATGCGCTTCAGCCACCGCCCCCTCGGGGCATCTCCGCGAGCAGCTTGCGGCAGCCAGCTAGCAGGGGATCGCCCGGTGCGGCGGCCCGGACCCCCTCCCCGGGTGCCTCCTTGTCCTCCCGCGCGAGCTGGGCGCGGGCCCCGAGCGGACGCGCCTGGCAGGGGCCCCAGATGGCCGCGGCCCCGCGGAGAGGGTGGAGCCGTGGGGGCCGCCGCGCCCCCTCCCGCGGGAGCCTGGGGCTAGCGCAGGCAGCTCTGGCTTCTACCGGGGAGGGGCAGCGGGGCGAGGCTTCCACCGAGCCGGCCCGGGTGAGGGCGGCGGCCGCCAAAGTGCAAGCCTAGGAGAGGGGCGCGCAGAGGACTGGAGGAGAGCGAGCGCGCTGCGCTGGTCCGCCGGCGTTACGAAGCGGAGAAGCGGAGGTGGCCCCGGGCTGGAAGCCGGAAAGAGAGGGCGATTGCGGCGATGATTCAGGCCCCTGCCCCCGCAGGCCTATAGGTGCCGGGGGAGGCAGTCTGCTGAGCCCCGGGGCTCCTACGCAGGACGAAGGGGAGAAGAATGCTGGCCCCGATCGTGGTGTTGGGCACTTGGAGACGCGCGTCCCTAGGCTGGGAACCCTTGGGGCGAATTCTGGTTTCGGCCCCGGGACACCTCCAGGTCCCCCGCTACCGGGAAAGCCTTGAGAAGGAACCTCGAGGGGTTGTGATGTCGAGGCAGCCTGGGGTCCTGCCGGGACAGCTGAAGAGCAGGTGCTCGCTTAGCCTTTGGTTGGTCTCCCACAACAAAGCGAAGGCCTGAGGATCCTAATTACCGGGTGCGGGACACCATGAGGGGCTTGTTATCTAGAGGTGGGTTTTATTCTCTCCCTGCCGGGGAGGCACACAACAGTCGGTCAAAGAAGTCACGTTCACGGGGTCGTTCTCACACGCAACACCTACTATGTGCTTAAGCACTGACTCCCAGGACATGCCGCAGTGAACAAGATTGCTGCCACTGCCGGTGACTTAGACATCTTCAGCCAATAAAAAAAGAAACATTTACAGCCCCTGGGGAGTAAAGGAAAATATTAAATTACCCAGCACACAGGAAACCATTCCCCGAAGTGTATATGCGGAGAAGACAGGAACTAAAATTTCTGAAGTGCCACAAGGGCGCTTTCACTGGCGGAACACCCCCCATCCCAGTGTTTTCAGCCTCCAGGATGACTTGGGAGAGACTTCACCTTGGGGAAATTTAAGTCCCTATCCTACAACTCTTCTCTCCCATGGCTGGCTGCCCTTCATTTCACCCCTTGGGCTGAACAGGGCCGCATGCTCATGGGATGCAGGATGCACCATGAGGTGGAAGGTTGCCAGGCCCAGGAACACAAAGAAAATAACAGGGAATTGGCTTTCACATGCTCATGTGTAAAACTTAAGAAAGAAAGAGGCCAAAGGTCACGCACATGCCTTTAATCCTAGCACTTGGAGGCAGACGCAGGCAGATTTCTGAATTTGTGGCCAACCTGGTCTACATAGCAAGTTCCAGGCCAGCCAGAGCTACATAGTGAATCTGTGTCTTAAAATAATAATAATAATAATAATAATAATAATAAATAAAGGAAGAAAGAAAGGGCTGGGTATGATGGCACACACCTGTGATTACAGTACCCTTGGAAACTGAGGCGGGATGATTAGATGTTAGCTCTAGGTTCTATCCCCAGAACTCTTTCTAAGGGAATAAAATACTGCAAAGCAATCTGGTGACCTAAGTGAAAGAAGTCTGTTTTTCTAAGGCCTTAACTTTAGTTTCTAGGTGCAGGGGTCCCCTAGTGCAGGGCCCGCCACTGCAAAATACTTTGGAATCTGTCCTTCCAGTCTCATCTATAAAAGGCAGTTTGTTACCAAAAGAAAGATATCACAGCCACTTGGAACCATGTTTAAACTTGCCTGTCCTCATCCATACCCTGCTCAGTCTCAGGAAAGGCCCCCAGGTTCCATGATTTGTGAATTTTCCATCCATAGCTTAGTCCTTGCAGCCAACCCATAAACCTGGAGCTAGCTGTTAAGATGCAAAAGCAGAGACTCCTAACAAGACATTGGTCCAAGCCAGGCATGATGGCACATGCCTTTATTCCTTGCACTCAGGAGGCAGAGGCAGGTGGATTTTGTGAGTTTGAGGCCAGCCAGGTCTGCATAATAAGCTCCAGGACAGCCACGGATATATACATAATGAGACCTTAGCTTAAAAAGGGACAAAAAAAGACACTAACCCAAGATCATCTGTTAATTCCTTTGCTTAACCACCTAGTCAGAAAGCATTACCTGAAATCAGGCATGATGGTAGACTCCTGTAATCCTAGCACTCAAGAGGCTGAGGCAGGAGAACTTGAACTGACAAAATCCTGCCTCAGAAAAGAAAGAGGGAGAGAGAGGAGAGAGACAGAGAGACCAAGGCATGGTAACAAACCTGTAACCCCAGCATTTAGGAAATGTACACAGGAAGATCAGGAATTCAAGGCCAGCTTTAGCTACATAGTAAGTTCAAAGCCAGCTTGACCTATATGAGATGCTTCCTCAAACACACACAGATCCAATAAGGAGAGAGAGATTCCTGAGCACCAAGCCTGGGGCTGGCAGCAAAGGATTAAAAATAGCGGCGGGGTGATAGCTCACCCCGTAAAGTGTTTTCCTTCCAAGGATGAAGACCTGCATTTGATACCCTCCAGACCAACACAAAAAAAATTCTGGGCGTGATGTGCTGCTGCTTGTAATCCCAGTGCTGGTAAAATAGAAATAGGTAACTTCTTAGGACTCCCTGGCCAGACATCATGGCTTAGTAGGTTCTAAGCCAGTAAGAGACCCTGTATCAAAGAGAAAAAAAAAAAAAGATGTCTTGCACATGCACAATCATACCACACACATATGAACAGAAATAGGTAAATACATATATATGAAAAGTTTAAAACATAATATAGTGTAGCCCAACAGTGTAGCTCAAAGACAGACCGGATACCTAGGATACTCGAGGCCCAGGTATGGTCCTCAGTACCACAAAAACAAACGACAGCACAGAGGCCTCCACTTCTTTCCTCGGCACTCTCAGGCAACTGTGAAAAGGAGGAACCAAGAATGATGATCAGGGCCATGACGTGACTTTCAGGGGACCTAAGTACTTCTTCCTTCCTCTATTGAAAAGGAATGTAAGCCAGGGGTAGTGATGCACGCCTTTAATCCCAGCACTCAGGAGGCAGAGGCAGGTGGATCTCTGGGTTCAAGGCCAGCCTGGTCTACAGAGTGAGTTCCAGGACAGACAGGGCTACACAGAGAAACTCCTGTCTCAAAAAACTGAAAAAAAGGAAAATGAAAAGAAATGTCCAATGGACAGTGTGGTAGACAAACAGAGGCAGGGGCAGAATTGTTTGTGGCCAGCCTGATCTACAGAGTGAGTTCCAGGCCACCCAGAGCTACATATCCATACCCTGTTGCAAAAGTAAAATAAAGCAGAAGGAAGAAATAAATTCCAAGCCATGTGTGGTGGTGCATAGGTAATGTCAACAGGTTAGAGGCAAAGGCAAGAGGATCCCAGATTTGAGGCTAGCATGAAAAAGGAGAGGGGTATGAGGAAAAGGAGGAAAGAGAAAAAGAAAGGGAGGGAAAGAGGAAGGAAGCAGAAAATTTAAAAGAGTACAGGTTTTTTTGTTTGTTTGTTTGTTTGTTTTGTTTTTTCAAGACAGGGTTTCTCTGTGTAGCTTTGCGCCTTTCCTGGAACTCACTTGGTAGCCCAGGCTGGCCTTGAACTCACAGAGATCCGCCTGGCTCTGCCTCCCGAGTGCTGGGATTAAAGGCGTGTGCCACCACCGCCTGGCAAGAGTACAGTTTTATAAGGGGAAGAAAAACATTTTTTTGGGGAACTTTTTTCCCCCCAAGACAGGGTTTCTCTGTGTAACAGCTCTGGCTATCTTGGAACTCTCTTTGTGGACCAAGCTGGCCTCGAACTCACAGAGATAATGCCTGCTTCTGTCTTCCAAGTGCTGGGAATATAAGCGTGGACCACCCCCACCTGTCTCCTTTCTTTAATTTAAAAATGTAAAATTATTTTTATACGTAGGGATGTTTTGCCTATGTATATGTCTGAGTACTATGTGTGTGCCTGGGGCCTGAAGAGGCCAGAAGATGGCATTGGATCTGCTGCAGTGGAATTATACCTGTAAACCACCATGTGAGTATTAGGAATAGGACCTGGGCCCTCTGGAAAAGCAGCCAGTGCTTTTAACCACTGAGCCATCTCTCCAGCCCTTCTTTAACCGTTTGTTTGTTTGTTTGTTTGTTTTTGTTTGTGGTTGTTTTTGTCTTTAGTTTTTTTTCAGACAGGGTTTCTTTGTGTAGCCCTGACTGTCCTGGAACTCACTCTATAGACCAGGCTGGCCTCGAACTCACAGAGATCTACTTGCCTCTGCCTCCTGTGTGCTGGGATTAAAGGAGTGCACCACCACCACCACCTGGCCCTCTTTAACCCTTTAAATTTTATTTTTTGTTTCCTTCTGATCATAAAAAAAAATAAATAAATAAACATTTCATAAGTCCCTGAAAGCATTGTGGCTTCTCAGCCTCTGGCACCAATGGGATGCCAGAGCTGGTTGCAATACGGGTCATATGTCCAAGAAAAGCCATCAATTTTGGAAGCCATCCAAGGGACAGCATGCCTTGAACAAAGCCTGAACAGACTAGGAGGCATTACCAGGAGGAGAACTAGACAGCAGGCCCTGCTGGCCAAGGCCAGGCCTGTTGGGGTGAAGGATAGGCAAAAGGAAGAAACAGGAAAGGGAACGGAGCTTAACAAGGACTAAGCCTAGGGGGCAACCTTGAAAGTCCAGTCCTTCCTGGAGGACTGGGAAGATTGAACTTCCAGGAGGCAGCCCTGAGGGTACCAGAGAGGGAGGTTATAGAGCAACACAACTGGCGACTTTAGAGCAGCAGCAGCAGCAGCAGCAGCAAGAGGACTCAGTCGTCAATGCAGCAATGCCAGTGAGGGCGGGCAGGCGGGGCTTGAGTGGACCACAGCACACGGTAGTACAATCTGCACTGCACACAGGAAGGCGTGGGCTGGAAAGTGAGATCTACCTGTGTCCACCCCTCACCCCTGCAATGGATGCTGGAAGAAGATAACTATTTATTAGCCACATGACTTAAGCTGCTCACACCCAGAGTTCATCCCTCTGCCCAGTTTCTATCAAGGTTCACCCAGAGGTTTGCAGTGGCTTTGGCTTGAGCCTTATTAAGAAGGTAGAGCTGGAGCCAGGTGGTGGTGGTGCACACCTTTAATCCAGCACTTGAGAGGCAGAGGCAGATCTCTGTGAGTTCGAGGCCAGCCTGGTCTACAAAGTGAGTTCCAGGACAGCCAGGGCTGTTACACAGAGAAACCCTGTCTCGGAGAGAAAAAGAAAGTAGAGCTGGGCATAGTAGTGCATATTGGTAATCCCAGCGCTTCACAGGTAGAGGCAAGAGAATCAGGAGCTCAGTGTCAGAAGCCGGTGAGGTGACTCAGTGTGGCTTGATTCCCCAGAGCCCATGTAAACCCAGGCTCGGAGGCCCAAACAAGCAAACCTGCTACTCCTGTGTCAGGGTGGAAGGTGAAGAAGCCAGAGGGCCAGCCTGTTGTATGAAGCATCCATCAAAAAATAAAAAGACTCCATCTCAAAACAAGGTGGGAAGCTAGGCATCACGGCACAAACTTTAATCTCAGCATAAGGTAGGCAGATCTCTATGAGTCTGAGGCTAGGTTGGTCTGCACAGTGACCAAGCAATGCTACATAGTGGAGCCTGAACTAGAGATACTTAGGAGCCTGAACCAGAGGTCTCCCTGTTGTTCAAATGTTAAAATGGTCTTTTAATAAAAACCCAGACCCAGATGTTGGGGTAAATGCTGAAAGATGAGGGAGACAAAGGAATAAGCTACTGCCATTTCTCACCTCACCAATTCCATGAATCCTCTGACTGAATTCCTCTGAGTCCTCACCCAAAAGCCTTCAGCCCAAAAAACTTCTAGCTGAAAGGGACACTTCTGTCAAGAAGCCTTTAGTTCCTGTCTCCTCGTGGCTTATATACCATTCTCCACCCAGCCATTAAAGGCTTGTGTGCTTCCCAGCACTGAGATTAAAGGTGTGTGCCACTACTGCCTGGCTCTGTTTCTCTGCTAGACTGAATCCATCTTATGTAGTCCAGGGTGGCTTTGAACTCATGGAGATCCAGATGGATCTCTGTCTCGAGAGTGCTAGGATTAAAGGTGTGTGCCACCACTGCCTGGCCTCTATGTTTAATCTAGTGGCTTGTTCTGTTCTCTGATCTTCAGGCAAATTTTATTAGGGTACACAATATATCACCACATTTCCCCTTTTTTGTCTAAAATAATAAAAGAAGGTTATAACTAATATAAGAAAAATTATATACAGTAAGTACAATAAGTATATGCAATATATACAGTCAAGAATTACTTTAACAATATCCAGTCCATAAACATTTGAGAAATTCAGAGAAAATACCCAGTTATCAATCCTATTTTAGTGAGTCCAAAATGTTGTACCTAATTCACTTTCTATCCTAACTTGTATCCCAACTGAATACTATCCTTTGATGTCTTTCAAACTTATACACTTTACACCTCTTTAGTGAGTTTCTTTTCTGAATTTGCTAACAAGGAAAACTATAACTATCTAATCTTCAACTCCCTCAGAGACCTGAGAAGGAAATAATATTAACTGAGTAAATAAGAAGTGCAAGCAAGCAACTTCAAAAAAAATGTGAGCAATGACAGAAACAGCTGGCTGCCTGGACAGTCACTCAAGGTTCCTCTGCAATGTTGAGGCACCCGTCTTCGGCCTACCGGCCTAGCATATCAGACAGATTCATCTGTGAAGGAGGATTTTCTAAAGGGCCTCCCTACCTTGTCTTGGCAAGGTTTGGCAGTCTTTTCTTTTGTGTCCTGCTTGTCCATTTGGACAGCATACTGTCAGCAGTTGAGGCAAGGGCATTTTCTTTCCCAGTGGCTAGTTTGCCACAAAGAAAGTAAACTCCATGTGGAGTTTCTTCAATGCCCATCATCTTCTCTGAAGTAGATTTGTGCTGCCAGGAGCAGACATGTCTCATTGTCATTAAAAAAAAAATAATAAAGAATCTGCGTTTTTGTTTGTTTGTTTGGTTGGTTGGTTTTTTTGGAGCTGAGGATCGAACCCAGGGCCTTGTTCTTGCTAGGAAAGCGCTCTACCACTGAGCTAAATCCGCAACCCCAAGAATCTATGTTATTAAAACATCTTAAATGTCATATTAGATCTCTGAAGTATTTGAAGATTACCTGTCTATCTAAAATATGTTTGACCTTGAAAATATACCTAATACGACTAAAAGTTCGATTGTAATAGGTGACTAACTACTGATTTACATTTCTTTATATCCTAATTAGTTGGTAATAATAACTTTCAAAGACTAGCAATTTACATTACATTGTTAAATGAGCTTTATAGGTACAATACCTTGAACAAGAGCAGAAATATATGTACAGTATGTTCCAACAAAAATAATCTCAAATTTGTATCAATATACAAAATTTGTATACAATATACAAAAATCCAATCCAATGTGAAGTATTTAAAACTAGTAGTTGCTTTATAAAAGTAGATTCAATAATCTACCTTTTATCTTATATCTATATCCTCCTCTTTTTCTTTTCAGAGTAAATTTTAAAAATCTACCCTTTTATTCTATTATTTCTATATTATAGATGAATTTCTAAACAGTCTTATTAAATAAGAAACACGGAGCCAAATATAGGGGTGAAAGCCTTAGAGATAGGGAAATAATGAGAGCCACCCACCTTACCTCTCCCGTTCTGCAGCTACCAAAAGGGGCTACTTCCTGTCTAACTTGTGCCTTTATTGCCTTGCTGTTCTGCCCTCTCATTGGCTCTTTAGCCCAGCTACCTCACTTCCTTGTCACTGCCTGTCTGTACAGACCTCCAGGTCTCTATGGTTGGTACTGGGATTAAAGGCCTGTGTCACTATGCTTGGCTGTTCCCTAGTGTGGCCTTGAACACACACACAGACCTTGCCTGCCAAGCGATCAGATTAAGTGCGTGTGCTACCACTGCCTGACTTTTGTGTTAATGGCTTGCTATTACCTCTGATCTCCAGGCAAACTTTATTTATTAACGTACAAATAAAACATCACCTCATTTCAGCACAAATAAAATATCACCACACTGTATCTTTTTTTCAGAGTAGATTCAAATGTCTATACTTTTATCCTATCATTTCTATATCATACCCTCCTTTCTTCTTTTAGAAAGAGATTGACTATGACGAATAACAATTTTTAACCAACTGCTAAACAAAGACAAATATCCATAACTCATTAAATGACCAAAAACCACCTACCCCACCTTTTGGGAATATGGGCATCCTGTTCTTAAAATTACTTCCTGCTGTCTGGGAGTGAAGGCATCTTTAGGGGATCCTGAAAAGAAAATTTTGGGTTGATTGTCACGTCCTGGGAGAGGTAGCTGCATTATTTGCTGTCCAGTCTCTCTGTGATGGGAAAGTGCAGGGCTGTCTCAAGTCCTAGCTATAGCAGTCTGTGAAGCTGGACCATCTCAGCTACCCATCTGAAATTGTCCTGAGCAGTTTGTAGTCCAAAGCTGACCTTTGGGTGGTGTTTTTCAGCTTAATGGCATTATCATTGTCCTGATGGAATCATTGTGGGGTTCCATCATCTTTTTGGAGACTTCAAAGTCGCTGTTAGGCATGGTTACGGTTCATTGCAGAAAATCTTTTCTTAGGACAAGTTTTCTGAATGATTTGTTCTTTTTCTTTGGATGTCTTATTTGTTCAATGTTTTTAAGATTCCTTAGCCTTCATTCTCCTGAAAAATAAAAACAAAACTTTTCACCAACCTTAACTTTGGGGAGGTCCTAAATCTAATCTTTATCAATTTTGATTTATAATTTCTCCTTAAATTTTTGTTTTATTTTCTAAAGTTGTTCTATCATCCAGAGCAGTATGGTTTCTTATAATAGGCATTGGGTTCTTTAATTGCCCTGGGAAGGAATTTCCTCCATGATTACAGGAAAGAACTGAATGGAATTTGTCACATGGGCCTGTGAGAGGTTCCTCAGGGCATTTCCCAATGGCAAGGGCAAAGGATTACCTGTCTGTCCCTTGCTGATCTACATTCCTTAGTCCAATGTTTGCCTTTGCCACACCCTCTGCATAATCCAGAAGGGAGGGGTGTTCTATTGGGATTAATCCTAGCAAAAAACATTGTTTCTAGAAATGCCCTGTTTACATCCCTTTTTTTTTTACTTGAAACGTATTTATTGTTTTTTGTTTTTGTTTTTGTCTTTTTTTTTTTTTAATGCCGAATGCTGTTTATTGAAGGAGGGAGGAGGTCTTAAATACAGGTTTACAGCACAATGGGAGAACCCCGGAGGGCAGAAGTTCACGGCTGATGTTTTACAAACTTGCATCTAAACTGTTATCACCCATTATGCAGACTACACAGACAAGGAACTTCTCTTAAGCATTCAGGAGGGTGGAACCCGGCAGGGAATTAGCATAGGGAAGATATCAAGGTCAAGGTCAGCAAGCAAGACAACAGTTACCCAAAACGGGGGCCAGGGCCCTACAGGTCCCCCTTTTACTAAAAAAACAAGCTTCTGACTTAGGTTGCGTGGGATGTCAGTAGGTTACATCCCTTTTTAGGTGACCTTGTTTACCACAATTTGAAACATTTGACATTTTGATTCTTCTTCAAACCTCTGGAAATCACCTCTCCAAGCATCATCATGGTCATGAGATTCAATATTAATTGTATCTCAGATCCATTCCTCCAAGGGTGCTAATCTTCCCTTTAACAGCCTAATTACTCTTTTGCCTTGAGCGTTAGCATTTTCAAAAGCCAGAGATTCAATTATTATCTGTCTAGCTTCTGAATTTGGTATCATTCTATTTACTGCTGAAGTCAATCTTTGTAAGAAATCAGTGAAGGTTTCTTTTGGGCCTTGTATAACTTTTATAAATGACTCAATTTTCTTTTCTACTTCTTCAATTCTGTCCCAAGCATTTAAGGCTGCCCTGCAGCATAAAGCCAGGGTGTGATCATCATATAAAGATTGTCTTTGTATATCAGCATAATTGCCGTCTCCAAGAAGTTGATATTGGGAAATTTCCATACCTCTAGCTCTACTTCATTGTTCAGTGGTCCTCATCCTTCCACCAGGTCCTCCATTGTAATTGGAGACCAGCTTCTAAGACAGCTGTAACCAAATCTCTCCAGCCTTGAGGGATAATTATGTTACAATCTGACCACAAATTTAACATCTGCTTCAAAAAGATGAGTGGATGCCATATGAGACTATTGCTTCTTTGAATCTCGTCAGATCTAACATTTGCACAGGAGTCCAATCAGCTCTTACACAGCTTTGAGGATATCTATCATTTGGCAGTTCCTGTAAGGTTACTGGATAGATTTGAAATATTTGAAAGCCTTAGGCTGTTTCTCTGTAACCTTATAATGCAATGTTGAGATTGGTTCTTTAAATTCCTCTGTCTGGGTCTGAATATCTCTGTGATCTGTTTTAACAAGTTTTTCTAAAACTTTTATCTTGGCACTCATATTAATCAACTTTTTAATGATAAAACAGAAATGATCAAACAAACAATATTTATAGTTGACATTACATAAATCCCATCAACATTAACTATCCTCTCAGTTAATAGTTCCATTTCCAGATTGCCTAATGTGTTATCAAACAGAGACCAAACACCTTGATTATATTAATTTTTTCCCATCTCTGATTGTGGGGGAAAAAACTTTCTTTTAACTAATTCCTCTCTTTAAGAAATCTTAACTGACTCACCAAGTCTGCTGATAATGACAATTCAGATGACAGTGTGGCAGCAGCCCAAGGAGGGGGCCCAGAGAAAGCCAAAACCCACAGGGAGAGGAAAGAAGCGAAAGATCCAGCCATCTGCATGAGGGGAGTGTGCAAAAGTAACTAACTCCTGTGGTTGTTGGAGCCCAAAAACCTGTGGGAGTTTGCTGCAGAAAGGCTGCAGCAAAAACTTAGCCAGCGAGTTAGGGGTTCCAGCCACGTGCAGCTCGGGCCTGAGCTGGGAACTGCAAGGTCATAGGCAAGCAGCTTTTCCATGAATTTGTGCACCAAAAGTTGGACGCTAGATTTTGTTCAAATGCTAACATGGTCTTTTAATAAAAACCCGGACCCAGATATTGGGGTAAATGCTGAAAGATCAGAGAGACAAAGAAACAAGCCACTTCAATGTCTCACCTCACCAATTCCACGAATCCTCACCTGAAAGGCTTCAGCCCAAAAAGCCTCTAGCTGAAAGGGACACTTCTGTCAAGAAGCCTTTAGTTCCTGTCTCATCGTGGCTTATATACCATTCTCCACCCAGCCATTAAATGCATGTGTGCTCCCCAGCACTGGGATTAAAGGTGTGTGCCACTACTGCCTGGCTCTGTTCTCTCCTAGACTGAGTCAATCTCATGTAGTCCAGGGTGGCTTTGAACTCACAGAGATCCAGATGGATCTCTGTCTCGAGAGTGCTAGGATTAAAGGTGTGTGCCACCACTGCCTGGCCTCTATGTTTAATCTAGTGGCTTGTTCTGTTCTCTGATCTTCAGGCAAATTTTATTAGGGTACACAATATCTCACCACATCTCCCAACTTTTTAGATTGATTTATTTTACATGTATGAGTGTGTGTTTTGCCTGCATGTATATATGTGCACCATGTGCATGCCTGGTGGCCAAGGAGGTTAGAAGAAAACATTGGATGCCCTGGACCTGGAGTTATGGTTGTGAGCCATCATGTGGGTGCTGGGAACTGAACCTGGATCCTCTTCAAGAGCAACAAGTACTCTTAACTGCTGGGCTGTCTCTCCAGCCCCAGAGACCTCCCAGTTTTTACACCTTGCCTCTTCTCTTCTATCCTCAGCCTCAAGAGCTTGGTCTGCCTGCTAGGGTCACCAGCCAGGGCCATAAGCTCACAAGCCTCAAGGTGCCAGAGACCCTCAAAGAGAAAGGCTACTTCCTCTCTTCTTAGACATTTCCTTGTGCAGAACCATGAAAAGAAGGCCCCAGCTGAGAACTAAACCAGAAGAGCTGTGAAAGGAGAGACTTGAAGGGGGTAAATATGTTAACCTCACTGGACCCAAACTGCCCACAAACACTAGTCTAGTCTGTTTTTCAGTATACTCAGAGCTCAGAAACAAATGCTAGTTCTGGAAAGCAGCCTTTTGACCCCTCCAACCAGTCAATATATATAGCCAATGTCAAGCGTGCGTGTGTGAGCGCGCATGCGTGCGTGCGTGCGTGCGTGCGTGCGTGTGTGTGTGCGCGCGCGCGCGCGTGTGCGTGCGTGCGTGCGTGCGTGCGTGCGTGCGTGCGTGCGTGCGTGCGTGCGTGCGTGCGTGTGTGTGTGTGTGTGTGTGTGTGTGTGTGTGTGTGTGTTACTGAGATAGAAACCAAAATCCAACATTCTAGGCAAGTTCCTTCCACTGAACTACGCCCCAGCCCTCAAAGGAACTTTCTGTATAGACTGGAAATGAAATCGTCCCTTGTAAAATTCCTAAAGAATTCCAGACATAAAGATTATATCCAAGCTGTGTGGTCCTGGCTCATGCCTTTAGTCCCAGTATTTAGGAGTTGAAAGCAAAAGGATCTGCATGCAGTTCAAGACCAGCTTCGACCTTATGGCAAACTCAAAGCCGAGTTTGGGCTATGTTTGATCCAAGTTTAAGCCAAAACGGAAAGTTTTGTGATGAGGAAGAAGGCAAGAGTTTTAATCCCACACACATTTGGAAATAAAGTAGTCGATAAATTTCTTGTTTTTAGAAAAGAGAAAGCAGGTAAGTTGTTTCCTGATGTTAACTCAATGGAAAGTTCAAAGCAGGGTAAGGTGTGATACAGCCCAGGAGGGCTAGCAGCAGGTGAGAAAGGAGAGGATTTGTCCAAAGCACAGATAATGCTTTGGGGAGAGACCGAAGCCTGCCTCCTCCTAAAAAGACTTAAAAAATAAGTAAATAAAATTTAAAATAGGATTCAGTTGGAATAGTACTCACCCAGCATGTACAAAGCTCTGGACTCCATCACTAGCGCCTCATACACCCAACATGGTGCTGCATGCCTGTAATCCCAGCACTTGGGAAGTAGTAGCAGGAAATTCAAAGCCACATAAATTCAACATCAGCCTGAAATACATGAGGCCCTATCTAAAAAAAATAATAACCCAACGGCAAAAGCATATAACCAGACATGGTGGCCCATAACTGTAATCCCAGCACTCAGGAACCTAAGACAGAGGATCATGATCCAGGCCATCCTGGCCATCTAATCTGTCTCATAAAACAAAAACGTTGACAAATCTCTCTCCCTCTCTCTCTCTCTCTCTCTCTCTCTCTCTCTCTCTCTCTCTCTCTCTCACACACACACTCCCCCACCCACCCCACAAAAAAAAAAATTAAAATAATAATATTTTATGCTACAACCATCTCTTTTTTTTTTTTTTTTTTTTAGAAAGGATTTCTCCGTCTAACAGCTCTGGTTGTCCTGGAACTCACTCTGTAGACCAGGCTGGCCTTGAACTCACAGAGATCCACCTGTCCACCTGCCTCTGCCTCCCAAGGGCTGTAATTAAAGGCATGAGCCACCACCACCCAGACAGTGCTACAATCATCTTGAAAGGAAATTATCACTAGATTGTGATGGCACATGCCTTTAATCACAGCACTCAGGAGGCAAAGGCAGGCAGATCTCTGAGTTAGAGGCCAACCTGGTCTACAGAGCAAGTTCCAGGAAGAGAAACCTTGTCTCAAAAAGCAAAAAAAATTAAAAAAATTAAAAAAATTTAAAAAAAGGAGAAGAAGAAAATTATCAGACAATCACAGCTCCTACGTTGCTCTTCCCAAGTTAGCCCTTCCTAAGTCAGTGCCCCACTGGTTTGCACACATTCACTGCCCCTGAATGAAAAACAATAGCAATGGATCAACAGGGGCCGAGGGATGGCTCAGCAGTTAAGAGAGCTGGAAAACATCAAGACCCGGGTCAGGAGTTGGGGGTTTAGTTCAGCAGTAGAAGGGTTAGATACCCAGCTTCCCACCATTGTGGGCACTTGCTGCCAGGCCTGACCGCCTGAGTTCAATCCCCAACACCCACAAGGCTGAGGGGAAAGTCAATTCCCACAGGCTGTCCTTTGACCTCCACATGGTGCCATGGTACAGACATGCATACAAACACACCTGTGACTGGCTCTGAGGGATCTGACTCTCTTTTGCCTGACCCTGGACACCATGCAAGCCTATGTGAACCTGTATAACCATAAATACATGTGTGCATACACTCACACATATACACACACAAACATAAAAAATAAAATAACTGGGTTTGGTGGTCCATCCCTTTAATCCCAGCACTTTAGAGGCAGAGATAATAAGTATTTTGAATCCCTGGTAATGGGTTTCTTTACCGATTCAATAAGCCAAATCAAGCCATATTAATAAGAACAGGTTTAATCTGAGCAAAGTATTCCCAGGTGATCTTGGGGTAAGAAGAGACATTGAGTGGTCAGTCTATGGACTGGAGTTTAAATACCCTGTAGACGAGATCTTGAGCAGCTTGTGGGGAGGAGCCAAAGCTTGTCTTGTCAGGCTTTCTGAGAAGGGGGCGGGGTTTGGAATGGGGGAGAGTGAGGCTGGAGTAGAGCTTCCAACTTAAACAGAGGTATATAGATCTCTTGAGCCAGAGACCAGCCTGGTCAATATAGTGAGTATGTAGAGTAGGTCTACATAGTTCCAGGACAGCCACCCTGTTTCAAAAAACAACAAGAGTCGAGCATGGTGGTGCACGTCTTTACTCCCAGCACTTGGGAGGCAGAGGCAGGTGGATCTCTGTGAGTTTGAGGCCAGCCTGGTCTACAGAGTGAGTTCCAGGACAGCCAGGGCTGTTACACAGAGAAACTCTGTCTCAAAAAACAAAAAAACAAGCAAACAAACAAATAAGTGCAAGACCTGGTGGGACACACCTTTCCTCCCAGCACACAGGAGGCTCAGGAAGGCGGATCTCTAAGGGTTTGCTCCAGGTCTGCCGTGGCTACATAGTGACACCCTGTCCCAAAAGAAATTTTTTAAATTGATCAACAATTCTCTCTCTCCATCTCTTTCTCTGTATCTCTCTCTTTCTTTCTTTCTTTTCTTTTTTTTTTTTTCTTTTTTTTTAGTTTTTCAAGACAGGGTGTCTCTGTGTATTCCTGGCTGTCCTGGAACTTTCTCTGTAGACCAGGCTGGCCTTGAACTCAGAGAGATCAGCCTGCCTCTGCCTCCTGAGTGCTGAGATTAAAGGTGCGTGTACTACCACTACCCAATTGTCTCTCTCTCTTTCTTTTTAAAGACAAGGTGGCACTGTGTATCCCAGGTTGGCCTGGAACTCACTCTGTAGACCAGGCTGGCCTCAAACTCAGAGATTCACCTGCCTCTGCCTCCTGAGTGCTGAGATTAAAGGCATGGGCCACCATACCCAGCCATTCTAGTTTCTCTTGTATTATTTTATTTTAGGTCTTTCGTCAGCATGTATGTGCACTATGCATGTGTCTAGTGCCCTCAGAGGCCAGAAGAGAGCATCAGACCGCCTAGAACTGGAGTTACAGACAGTTGTGAGCTATCATGTGGGTGCTGGGAATTGAACCTGGCTCCTAGTGCTCTTAACCATTGAGCCATCTCTCAGCACAAATTTTCATTCTTTTTTTTTCTGGTGTCTTTTGTTTTTTGTTTGTTTGTCTTGGTTTTGTTTGTTTGTTTGTTTCTAGACAGGGTTCCTCTGTGTATCCCTGACCATCCTGGAACTCACTCTGTAGACCAGACCGGCCTCAAACTCACAAAGATGATCTGCCTGCCTCTGCCTCCCCAGTGCTGGGATCAAAGGGGGGTGCCACACTGCCCAGCTGTGTCTTGTTTTTTTTTTTTTTAATGTGCATGAATGTGTTGCCTGCATGTATGTAGGTCCACCATGTGGGTGCCTATGGATGGTTGTGAGCCACCACATGGATGATGGGAATCTGGTCCTCTGAAAGAACAGCAAGTGCTCTTAACTGCTGAGCCATCTCTCCAGCCCCCAATTTTCATTAAACCTTAAAGAAACTGCTGTCACTCTGCCCAAATGATTTTTAAAATATTTTAGTTTTCTGTGTATGGAAGTTTTGTCTGCAAGTGTGCACCATGTAAATGAAGAACCCTTAGAGGCCAGGAAAGGGCACCAGAACCTCTGGAACTTGAGTTTCAAAGACTGTAGTCACCATATGGGTGCTGGCAACTTAACAAAACCTAGGTTTTCTACAAGAGCAGCAAGTACTCTTTGTTTGTTTGTTGTTTTGGAAACAGTCTCACTATGTAGCTCTGGCTGGTCGGGAACTCACTATGTAGAGCAGGCTGGCCTCAAACACACAGAGGCCTGCATGCCTCTGCCTGGGAGCACCACTCCTGGCTGAAGAATGTACTCTTAACTGCTGAGCCATGTCTCTAGCCCCATAAATAGCATTATTCTAGATTTCAAATTCTAGGACTTTTGGGGGCAGATGAGACGACTCAGGAGGTAAAGGGACTTATAGCTATGACTGAAAACCCAAGGAGAAAATTGACCAAGGGGTCCTCTGACCTTCTCATGAGGTCTGATACATGTATCCCAACCCCATACACAAAGTTAATAAATGTAATTTTTTAATCCTTAACTACCTTAACTACCCTGACCGACTGAGTTCTATCTCTAACACCACACAGCAGAGGGAGAGAACTAACTTGAGCAGGTTGTGTTTTCATTTCCACATGTGCCATGGGTTGGGCATGCATGTGAGCACACACACACACTCATTCAATAAATATATAAAAATACATAAAGGTAAAAAAATTAATCACACAATGTTTTAAGTATGTTTACTATTTTGTGTTGGGCTACATCATAGCTATTCCGGGCCCCCAGTTGGATTCTCCTGAATCTGGAAATTTCTCTAGAAAATTAACTGCTGAAGGTTAGAATAGGCCTGGTGGAATATTTAACTATGTAAAGCTGTGTAGCATGAATCTTAGATGGTCTTATTAATAAAATCAAACCTGAGCCAGGTATTGGGGCGAACACTGGAAGGTCAGAGAGACAGAACAAGCCACAGCTATCTCACCTAGCCGGATCCTCAGCTGGTCTTGTTTCCTCAGACTGGAGGCCTCTGAGTCCTCATCCAGAATGGGTCTCAGCTGAACTGCTGCTAGAAGCCTGAAAGCTTAACCAGCCACATGCTTCTCCAGGCCAAAGTCTTCTAGTTTCTGGTCCTCACGCTTTATATACCTTTCTGCTTTCTACCACCACTCCCTGGGATTAAAGGTGTGGGTCACCATGCCTGGCCGTTTCCAATGTGGCCTTGAACTCACAGAGATCCAGAGGGATTTCTGTCTCTGGAATGCTAGGATTAAAGGCGTGTGCTACCACTGCCTAACCTCTGTTTAATATTGTGGCTGTTCTGTCTCTGACCCCAGATAAGTTTATTAGCGTGCACAATATTTTGGGGAACACAATACCCCCACAAAGCTGTGTTACATTTTTTTTATCCTGCATTTAATTATGAAAAGATGTGTTGCTGTTTCACCTTGCCTGCCTAAGGTACCTGATTGGTCTAATAAAAAGCTGAATGGCCAATAGCTAGGCAGTAGAAGGATAGGTGGGACTGGCAGGTAGAGAGAATAACTAGAAGAGGAGAACGAGAGAAAAGGAGGAGAGAACAAGGGAGAGAGAGAAAGAGATGCGCAAGGCCAGCCAGCCAGGCAGCCACCAGACAGAGAGACAAGAAAGAAGCAGGAAAAGTAGGACATATAGAGAAAAAAAGATAAAAGCCCCGAGGCAAAAGGTAGATAAAGAGAAACAGGTTAATGTAAGTTAAAAGAGCTAGCAAGAAATGAGCCTAAACTAGGTTGAGCATTCACAATTAATAAGAAGTCTCTGTGTCATGATTTGGGAGCTAGTTGGTGGCCCGAAGGAAAAAGCCTGGTACAGCCTGGGGCAGGAGTCCTAAGACTGTGACTGTCTAGAGCAGCTTTCTCAACCTGCGGGTCATGACCCTTTGGGGGTCAAACAACCCTATCACAGGGGTCACCTAAGACAGTCGTCTTAAAACACAGATACTTACATTACGATTCATAACAGTAGCAAAATTACATTTACGAAGTAGCAATGAAGTAATGTTATGGTTGGGAGTCACTACAACATGAGGAACTGTGTTAAAGGGTCTCAGCATTAGGAAGGTTGAGAACCACTGGTCTGGGGGTAAGGTGAGAGGAGCCATTACCTCACAGATCTGCCAACCTATCTCCAAGTTACATCCATACATGTATATTTCCTAGTTTTGTTTCATCATCCAGTAATCCTAAATTTGCTACAATCAAGGTAGAGAAATTGAAAGTTTCTCTCTCACCAGTTCTGGCCAAACTTCAACCTATTTCCTCCATCAATTTCTTTTCTTTTCTTTCCTTTTCTCTTCTCTTCTCTTCTCTTTCTTTCTTTCTTTCTTTCTTTCTTTCTTTCTTTCTTTTTTTTTTTTTTGACTTTTTGAGACAGTTTCTTTGTGTAGCCCTGGCTGACCTGGAACTCACTCTGTAGGCCAGGCTGGCCTTGAACTCAGAGATCTGCCTGCCTCTGCCTCCCAAGTGCTGGGATTAAACAAGTTCTGGGATTAAAGGTATGCACCACCCCCACCTGGCCCCCATCAATTTAATTTTAATTTAATTTAATTTATTATGTGTATAAGGGGGTGTGTACACCATGCTGTACATATGGAGGTAGGAGGACAACTCTAAATTCTCTCCTTCTACCCTGTGAGTCCTGGGGCTCAAACTCATATTGTTAGACTTTATGGCAAGCACCTTTATCCACAGAGCCATCCCACTGGCCCAAGATATTATTTCTCAACTTTATCCACAGATTAAGTTCAATCTACTTTAAAAAAAAATTAGTAGCCAGGTGATGATAGCACAATGCCCCTAGTCCCAGTCCTCGGGAGGCAGAGGCAGGAGGATCTCTGTGAGTTCAAGGCCAGCCTGGTCTACAGATTGAGTCCCAGGACAGCCAGGGCTACACAGAAAAACCCAATCTGGAAAAAAGTCAGCAAATTATTTTATGAATATAAAAAAACTGAACCAGATGTGGTGGCACACACCTTTAATTCCAGTACTTGGGAGGCAGAGGCAGGAGGATTTGAGGCCAGGCTGGTCTACAAGTGAGTTTCAGGACATCTAGGGCTATGTAGAGAGACCCTATTTAAAAGAACAAAAAAAAAAAAAAAAAAAGCCAGGCATGGGCACACACCTTTAGTCCTAGCACTCTGGAGGCAAAGGCAGGTGGATCTCTACATGAGTCTGAGGCCAGCCTGGTCTACAAATCCAGTTCCAAAGGCAGCTAGGGCTACACAGAGAAACCCTATCTCAAACAAACACAAGCAGATTCTAGTAGCCAGGGCATGAACTGGTTACAGAACACAGAGATGGGAATTTCCTCCCTTCCAGCTAGTGTGTATACTGAGAGAAGGTGCTGTTCAGGTTGCTGAGGGAGAATTATCATCAATAGTCTTATTCAGTGTGAGCCCTGAATACCACACTACCAATCTACCATGTGTCTGTTGGTACAGTTGTGACCAATCTGTTATGGGGATAACCAACTGCTTTCTGATTTCTACTGGAAGAAACTCATGTTTGGTACTATAAATGTGGCCGAAGACCTGAAGAAGTCATAAGCTACTGCTATTGTTTTCCTATGGAGACATAAGATGCCCATCAAATTATCTTCTAAATAATTATGTCCATTGTAGGTGGATGTTTCCCAATCCCAGCCGCCAGTCCCAAATAACTGGCACAGAAGCTTAATATTACTTATAAATGTTTGGCCTGCCTGCAGGCTTGAGAGCTCCACCAGCACACTGCATGGCAGGTTTAGGGTTTTTGCTCATGCAGACAGAAAAGGTTACAGATACATAGTGAAGATAGGTTCAGATGGAAAAAGCCACTAAATAGGTTACAGTGTGTTTAAAAATGTGCTTAGGCTTGGAAGAGAGAAGAAAAAGCTATATAAAAAAGTTTAAAACTAATAAGGTAAAGTCCTTAAAGAGGGAGTAAAGTAATATATTTTAAAAAGCCACATAAAGATGAAAAATACACAGAGAGTCTGGACCATGTATGTTATTGTGTTGTCTTTAAATTTTTTTCCTGCCAGGGCACACTGGATTGTTAGGACTGCTAGATTAAATCAACCTATATATTTTGAAAATATCTTGACTTCAAAATTTAAGTCAAAAGGTGTGTTGCTTTGGGGGAGAGAGTATGCTTTTGTTCCCATGGGAAATGAGAGGCTGTGGATTCATTCCAGGTTGAAGAAAATCAGGTTTGATTGAGGAAGACCCCCTGAAATCCTGACTACAGACATAAAAAAAAAATAAACCTAGAACTACAGGACACATGGTGCATATTTTACCTGCTCAAACATAAAACAAAAAAATCATCTTTGGCTGATTTGTATACAATGTACAGACTATACTTGTATTAATGCAGATATGTATGTTACCTTTAAAAGTTTATATATTTTCAGACTCTGATGAAAACGGATAGCCCAGGTGATCCAACATCTCAAAATGCCTCTGTTATAAGTCTCCTCAGAATGCTGCATCCAGAATAGCTTCAAGGCTGCTGGCTGAGATGATACAGGCTCAAAGAATACTCCAGTAAGGGCTTGACCATAATCCTGAATTTTCTTAGGGTCCTCCAAAGATTACTGATATCCCCAAACAATAGGAAATAGTCTATAGAACTATGCCCACATTCCCCAAAAATGGATTATGGATTTTATTATCATTTAAGGGACGTTGCTTACAAGTTGTTATTGGTAACAGTCAAGGAAAAAGCTAACAAAAGAGATTAGATTCAGAGATCTCATTCTAAAAAGAAAAAGATATAAAAAGTATAAAAAGGTAGATTATTGAATCTACTTTTTAAAAAAAGCAACTACTAGAGTTGAATATTTTACACTGGTATCAATTTTTGTATACTGATACAAATTTAAGGTTATTGTTCTTATACTGTACCTTTGGGGTTGTTGTTGTTGTTGTTGTTGCTGCTGAAGGTATTAACTATACAGCTTGTTTAATTATGCAATGTGAAGTTTTAGTACTTAAAAGCTATTCAGGAAAATAAAGAAATATAGGCTAATAGTCACCCATGTCTATCAAACTTATAGTCATGTTAGTTAGGTTTTCTAGGTAGACAGAGATATATTTCAGATAGATAATCTTCAAACACTTCAAAGACCTACACAATATGGTATTTAAAATGTTCTAATAACTTAGACTTTTCTCAACATGAAACGTCTGCTCCTGGTGGCACCAATCTACTTCTAAAGAGGATGATGGGCATCAAAGAAACTCCATATAGAGTTTGTTTTCTTTGTGGCAAGATAATTATTAGGGCAAGAAACTGCCCTTGCCTTAACTGCTAACAATACATTGTCCAACTTGGACAAGCAGGTTGTAAAAGAAAGTGACTGCCAAACTTTGCCAAAACAAGGTAGGACAGTCCTTCAAAATTCCCTGCTTCTCAAAAAGTCTGTCCATTACACTAGGCCTTCAGGCCAAAGATGGATGCCCCAATGATATAGAGAAACTTGGAGTGACTGTCCAGGCAGCTGGACGTTCCTGTCATTAGGTAACATTTCACCCTTCTGGGGTCTTTGATGGAGTTGAAGACTAGATAGTTACATTTTCCTTAGTTATTATCAAAAGAAAATTAGGTATAAAACTTCAGATTCACCAAGATAAGATAGATAATAGAGTATTTTCTCTAATTTTGCCAAATACAAATAGACTACATGTTGTAACTGTAATTCTTATCTATAACTGTTTTTGTTGTATATAATTTTACTATGTTAAAGTTAAAACCTTCCTTTTTAATTAGACAAGAAGGGGGAAATGCTGTGGAATAATCCTTTTGTACACTGTGAATATGTATTAATCTCATTGGTTAATAAAAAGCTGACAAGCCAGTAGCTGGGCAGGAAGTATAGGCGGGACAGCCAGACACAGAGGACTCTGGGAAGAAGAAGGGTAGAGTCAGAGGTGACACCAGACAGCCACTGAGGAAGCAGGATGTGTAGAAAATGCGGTAAGAGCAGGGCAGTGGTGGCGCATGCCTTTAATCTCAGCAACTAGGAGGCAGAGGCAGGTGGATCTCTATGAGTTCAAGGCCTGCCTGGTCTACATAGCAAATTCCAGGACAGCCAGAGCTACACAGAGAATCTCTGTCTTGAAGAAAAGGAGGAGGAGGAGGAGGAGGAGGAGGAGGAGGAGGAGGAGGAGGAGACCTACACAATATGGTATTTAAAATGAGGGGTAGAATGTTGTAGCCATGGCTGGCCAGGAACTGGAAGAGAGCCACCTGTCTTTTCCTCCCAAAGATTGTGCTAGGATTACAGTTGTTCTAGGATTACAGCTGTGCATTACCACACATGTGGAACATCATCTTTTGGGCAAGATGTGGCTTTTGCACTCCCCTCCCACACACATACACATATCATACAACACAATACTACAAAGTCAAATTTTGTCAGGTATGGTGGTGCACAACTTTAAACCCAGCACTCGGGAGGAAGATCTCTGCAAATTCAAGGCCATCCTGGTCTACACAGAAAGTTCCAGGCAAGTCAAGGCTACATAGTAAGACCCTGTCTCAAAAAGGAGAAGAGGGAAAGAAAAACAATGTTTATTTTACTTATTTTTTTTTTGTTTTGTTTTTTGAGACAAGGTTTCTCTGTGTAACAGCCCTGGCTGTCCTAGAACTCACTCTGTAGACTAGGCTGACCTCACACTCACAGAAGTCTGCCTACCTCTGCCTCCTAAGTGCTGGATTAAAGGCATGTGCCACAACTACGTGGTTAATGTTTATTTATTTATTTATTTATTTATTTATTTATTTATTTATTTTTTGGTTTTTCGAGACAGGGTTTCTCTGTGTAGCTTTGTGCCTTTCCTGGAGCTCACTTGGTAGCCCAGGCTAGCCTCGAACTCACAGAGATCCGCCTGGCTCTGCCTCCCGAGTGCTGGGATTAAAGGCGTGCGCCACCAACGCCCGGCTGTTTATTTTTTATTAGAAAAAATTTTATGATGGGGTGTGTGTGTGTGTGTGTGTGTGTGTGTGTGTGTGCACAAGTGCATGCTTGAGAGCATACACACAGGCCAGAGGATGAATCTAGCCTCTTTCTCAGTTACTTCCCACCTCATTTTCTTTGAAAACTATTTTATGTATATGGGTATTTTATCTGCATATATGTCTGTGTACCACATATATGCTGGTGCCTGAAGAGGCCAGAAGAGGACATCAGATTTCCAGGAGTTGGATTTACAGATAGCTGTGAGCCACTATATGGGTGCTGGGAGCTGAACTTTTAGTAAATAGTAAAGGGTCCTATACTCTTTAACCTCTAGGCTATCTCTCTAGCCCCAAGAAATATTCTGTTTGTTTGGTTGGTTGGTTGGTTTTCCGAGACAGGGTTTCTCTGTGTAGTTCTGGCTGTCCTGGAACTCACTTTGCAGACCAGGTTAGCCTTGAACTCACAGAAATCCCCCTGCCTCTGCCTCCTAAGTGCTGGGATTAAAGGTGTGCGCCACCACCGCCTGACTCCAAGAAATAATTTTGTGCATGTGCCCGAGTGTACTGTATGTCTGTGCACTACATGTGTACAGTGCTGGAGGAAGCCAGAACACAATGTCAGATCTGCAACTGGAGTTACAGAGTTGTGATCTGCCATGTGGGTGCTGGAACTCAAACCCTGATGCTCTGGAAAAGTGGCCAGTGTTCTGAACCACTGAGCCATCTCTTCAGCCCATAATTTTTTAAAAGAAGTCATCCAGGGATTGATGATATGACTCAGTGGGTAAAGGCTCTTGCTGCCAAGCCTCATGATTTGAGTTCAATCCTCAGGACCCATAGGGTGGAAGGAGAAAACTGATTCCTCCAGGTTGTTATCTGACCTTCACGCATAAACTATGGCAACTGCCTTCAGTTGTCCTCTGACCTCTGCCTACACTCTGTGACACTCATGTGAATAAACACACACACAATAAACTAATTAATTAATGTAAATAAAAAATCAAAAGAAATTACCTAACAAGGAAACCAGCAGACCCCAGGACCTGTGTTTTTCTAATTGTGTTAAAACTAATGGGCCCACCACACTCCAGTCTCATTTGGGTCTTGGCAGTAGGAATAACCCAACGCTTACCCGGCTGGCAGGAAGTGAACATCCATGCCCTTCCTGCTAAAGCCCAGGATCCAGCTCTAGACAACAGGATGCAGGAAGGAACCCAGAAGCAAAGCCTCCTGTGCAAAGGGGTGGAGTCTTCCTTAGGAAAAGAGAAGTTGCCTTCCTTAGAGACTGGGGAGGAAGCTCTCACATGCACTCACTGGGTGATCCAAAAGTTGGATGTAGGCAGACTCTTGGGAGACTACAGCCCACGCCGCTTTTCTGTGTGCTGCAAGGGCATGTCCAAGGGAGCCAGAATTGCAATTACTGCTCCTTCTGTAATGTACACTGCATCCTGTTGTCTAGAGCTGGATTCTGGGCTTTAGCAGGAAGGGCATGGATATTCACTTCCTGCCAGCCTGGTAAGCGCTGGATTATTCCTACTGCCAAGACCCAAATGAGACTGGAGTGTGGTGGGCCCGTTAGTTTTAACACAGTTAGAAAATTTAGCTAACTCAGGGTTGCAGATGTTACTATGCACTCTCATATGCCTGATAAAGATAGCAGATTCCTGAGCTGTGTGCGGTGGCAAGCAGGCTAGCCTGGAAGTCACTATGTAACCCAGGCTGGCCTTGAACTTGCAGTGATTCTCCTGTCTCTGCACTGTTGAGTGCTGGAATTACAGGCATGCATCACCATGTGAATCAGCAGTTCTTGGTTGTGTCTATTCCCCGTCTTCACTTCCTATTTTAGTACCATTTGGGGGTACCAAGCGGGGAGCTGTACTGGTTCATCATCAAGTTGACTGGATTTGGAATTACCTAGGAAATGTGCCTCAGGATCTATCTGTGAGGTCACCTCCAAGGAGGTTTTCTTTTGAGGGGGCTCAGATAGGGTAGCTGAGATAGCCTCTCCTGCAGCCCAGGCTGGCCTCAGAATTGCTATGTAGATGATGACCTTGAACTCCTGACCCTCCTAGCTCCATCTCCTAAGTACTAAGTACAAGTGTTTTCTGCCTTGCATGGTTTCATAACCAGAGAGGTTTAACTGATGAAGAGAGAACCATCCTGAACGTGGGCTGGGTCTTGACCTGAGTAAAGAAGAAAAAAGAAAGAAACTATCACCTGCATTCGTCTCTCTCACTTCCTGACTGGGTATCACGTGACCCCACACTCCTGCTGCCGTGACCTCCCCACCACTGTGCACAAAAAGATTATCGGACAACAAACATACACACATATGCAAACACAAGTTAATAAGTGTTAATACGTGTAAAAACTTATAAAAACATATAATATGGAGAAGCATTTATCCGTTAGTTCTCATGCCTGTGGTCAATTTCATGCTGGAGTCACAGAAGCTCCAGGGCAGGAAGCCAGAGGTGCTAGGCCTGGGTCCAGGACCTTTGAGTTGTCATTGTGTAAAGCCGACAACACCTAGGTAGCACTGCTTTTAACACTTGGTATCAGGGAGCTATGCTTGGACTCCCAGTCCCTTGGGAGGCAGAAACAGGTGAGTTCAAGGCTTTCCTGGGCTACTTAGAAAATTCTAGGTCAGCCTGGAATATATAGCAAGACTGTCTCAAAAGCAAAGCAAAGCAAACAAACAAACAAACAAAAAAACCTTGCAGATAGCAGTGACTTGATAAAGGAATGGCCAGTAAGCTTCAAGGGGAAACACTAAGATTTCCTGTGTGTTTCATCTGTTTTGTTATTCTTTTTCCATTTCTCGTGTGTGTGTGTGTATGTGTGTGTGTGTGTGTGTGTGTGTGTGTGTGTGTGTGTACACTTGTGTGAGTATGCATGCACCTGGAAGCCTAAGGTGGATATCAGGAGTCATCCTCAATCCCTCTTCTATCTTATTCTTTGAGGCAGGGTCTCTCTCTTTTCTCTTTTATTTTATAATTTAATTTAATTTTACATATCAGCCATGGATTCTCTTGTTCTCCCCCCTCCCGCCACCCCCCCTCCCGCCTTCCCCCCAGCCTCCCCCCATTCCCATCTCCTCCAGGGCAAAGACTCCCCTGGGGATTGAGTTCAACCTGGTAGATTTAGTCCAGGCAGGTCCAGTACCCTCCTCCCAGGCTGAGCCAAGTGTCCCTGTATAAGCCCCAGGTTCCAAACAGCCAGCTCATGCACTGAGGACAGGTCCTGGTCCCACTGCCTGGATGCCTCCCAAACATATCAAGCCAATCAACTGTCTCACTTATCCAGAGGGCCTGATCCAGTTGGGGGCTCCTCAGCTATTGGTTCATAGTTCATGTGTTTCCATTCATTTGGCTATTTGTTCCTGTGCTTTTTCCAATCTTGGTCTCAACAATTCTCGCTCATACAAACCCTCCTCTTTCTTGCCAATTGGACTCCTGGAGCTCCACCTGGGGCCTGGCCGTGGATCTCTGCATCCGGTTCCCTCAGAGAAAGACACAGGGATTGCCCAATGACAGAGAAATGGATGAGATCTATATGAACAACCTGGACGTGAGTGGGGGTAATGAAGGGCAAGGGTCAAGGGAAAGAGAGTTTAGGGGAGTGGGAGATCCCAGCTGGATCAAGAACAGAGAGGGAGAACAAGGAATAAGAGACCATGATAAATGAAGACCACATGAGAATAGGAAGAAGCAAAGTGCTAGAGAGGTCCACAAAGATCCACAAAGATACCTCCACAATAGACTACTGGCAATGGTAGAGAGACAGCCCAAACTGACCTACTCTGGTGATGGGATGGCCAAACACCCTAATTGTCGTACTAGAAACCTCATCCAATGACTGAGGCAGGGTCTCTCAATGTACTCTAGAGCTCTCTGTAAAGCTAGAATTACAGGTAGGCAGTCATGCCCACCTGGTGTTTATGTAAGTTTCCAGACGTCACACTTGTCTGGCAAGTGCTTTAACCAATCCCTGATGTTGTTTTTCCATTGGCACAGTGGCTCACCTGAATCTACTGCATTGCAGCCAGTAATTTTGGCTCCACAGTTACTGGCCTGCTTTTCAGGCAGTGGCCCTGTAGGACTTTTATGTCCTGCCAGAACCACTTCCTGCCACTGCCACCAAATGTAGTTTTTAACTAAATCTCTATCATTCTGTTTATCAACAAGACTCGGGAGTCAGAGGCTGGGGTGAAAACATGCTAGCTTAGAGAGGTTGAGGAGCAACTAGCTCATCATAGGCATCTCCTTCCCCTCCACCAAACCAAAAAAGACCGCCACACTCAAAGTCCCTCCCTACGACTTCCTGTGTGGCTCTCTATTTGTCTTCCAGACTCCCTTTGACTCTCTATGATTACTTTCTGTCAACTAGTTGCTGGCTCTGCCTCCTGAAGCAAGGTTAATTTTATTTAATAAATGCAAACTCAGGGTTCACAGAGTGATCGAATATCCTGCAACACTCTGAACCCTCTCTTGAGCCCCTTTGTTTTGTTTGAAATAGGGTTTGATGTAGTCCACACTTTCAAACTTGATATGTACTGAGGCTAACTTTGATCTCTGACTCCTGAGTGCTAGGATTAGAGGCATTCATGGAAAAAGTCATCGTCATTATCTTCTCCCTCCTGCACCCGGGATTCTGATCTCCTGGTGGAGGTGTTGATACAGTGAAGAAAACACCACTACTCATGGGCAGCACTGCTGGGGATCTGAATCCTCCCAGCTTGTCCCCAGAGCTTGCAGTTGCACCAGCACAAAGCCTATAACACAGTGCTGAGGGAGATTTCAGCATAGGGTTCATCCCGGCTCAGCAAGAAAGAATACCGTAATTAACTGATTAAGATGTCTTCCATGAACAGGGAGCTTGAGCTGCAACTCCTAGAACACAAGCAAACAAAGAATGATAAACTACATCAACATTAAAAACTTGTGCTGAGGGGTTGGAGAGATGTGGAGGCTGGAAAGATGACTCAGTGGTTAAGTGCTGCTCTTCCAGAGGACCCAGATTCAATTCCCAGCACCCACATGGCAGCTCTTAGCTGTCTGTAATTCAGCTCCAAATGATTTGACACCCTCACACAAACATACATGCAGGCAAAACACCAATGCACATAAAATAAAACTAAATAAATCATTTTTTATTTATTATGTACACAGTATTCTGCCTACATGCCAGAAGAGGGCACTAGATCTCATTATAGATGGTTGTAAGCTATCATGTGGTTGCTGGGAATTGAACTCAGGACCTTCGGAAAAATAGCCAGTGCTCCTAACCTCTGAGCCATCTCTCCAGCCCTCAGATAAAACATTTTTTAAAAACTTGTACTGTGGTCAGGCAGTGGTGGTGCACGCCTTTAATCCCAGCACTCAGGAGGCAGAGTCAGGCAGATCTCTGTGAGTTCAAAGCCAGCCTGGTCTACAGAGTCAGTTCCAGGACAGGCTCAAAAGCTACACAGAGGAAACCCTGTCTCGAAAAACAAAACAAAACAAACAAACAAACAAAAAACAAAAAACAAAACAAAAAAAACTTGTACTGTGGATGTCATTCAACTTGCAGAGGCTTGTCTAGTGTGCACAAGGCCCTCGGTTCAGTCCCTAGCAAGACATTAACTACATGAGGCTCAGCACTTAGGAGGCAGAAGTGGGAGGCCATCTTCAGCTCCAAGAGATCTGAGGCAGCCTGGGATACATAAGGCCTGTTCTCAAAAAGTAATAAATTATGGACTGAAGAGATAGCTCAGAGGTTAAGAACACTGGCTGCTTTTGTAGAGGGCCCAGGTTCAGTTCCCAGCACCCACATGGTAGCTCATAACCATCTGTAACTTCACCTCTAGGAATCCAACAGCCTCCTTTGGCCTCTGTGGGCTCTATACATACAGACCGCACACACTCCTCCCACAAACATACACATAATCAAAATAAAGTAAATTTATTTACATATTTATTTTGAGACAGGGTCCCTCTATTATGTAGCTATGGCTGTTTTGGGATCTGCTATATAGGCCAGACTCAAAATCAGAGCTCCATCGGGAGTGCTGAGATTAAAGGGTACATTACCAAGCCTAAGGCCCAGCTCTAAAACAACAAACAAACAAACAAACATGAACGAAAGAGGGCTAACAAGATGGTTTAGTGAATAAAGGCGATTGCCACCAACGCTGACGACTTGAGTTCAATCCCTAGAATCTACAAGGTGAAAGGGAAAAAACAACTCTTGTGTCTCTGACCTCTGCCATGTGCACGTGACTCCCACACACACATTAAATAAATAAAACTTGCTAGAAGTTTGTAGAGGAGGAAGAAAGAAAAGGACGGAAAAAAGAAAAAGAAACGAAGTTGCTTTTAAAAGGTAAATAAAATGAGTAGAGCAAGGATTGGAGTATAGCCTAGTGGTCAAGCGCTTACCTAGCATGCACAGGGTCCTGTGTTCTATCCCTGGCTCTGGGGGGTGGGGGCGGGGGGAAGCACAATATTTGAACTAACATGTCCAAAGAAGGCACGAAATGGTGAAAAAGTGTCCACCACTGTAGTCACCAAGGAAGCAAATTAACACACTGTGACACATCACGGTTACATCCACTAGGACGGCTTTCTACAGGAGATGGACATAGCCAGTGTTGGCCAGGTGATGGAGGAACCGGAACCCACTTAGGCTGCTGGTGGGAAAGCATCACTCAGCAACTGGGAAAATGACCTGGCAGTTTTCCAGGAGGTTGGAAAAAATCCCCTCCAGGCATATGCGCAGGAGACTGAAAACAGATGTTCAAACAAAACTGCACACAAGAGTGTACAAACTGCTCTGTTCACAGTGACCAAAGGGTGGAGACAATCCAAACGATCATAACTGTGGCATGAAAGGGGCACTGCTGGGCATGCTTGTAGTCCCAGCACTCAGTGCTTTTGTTTTATTTTCTGTGTCTGAATCTTTTGCTTGCATATATGTCTATTCACCACTTGAGAGCCTGGTGCCTGAGAAAGCCAGCAGGGGGCATCAGAACCCCTCCCCCCAGAACTAGTTACAGAAGGTTGTGAGCAGCCTCATAGGCACTGAGAATCAAACAGTCCTCTGAAAGAGTAGTCAGTGATCTTTACCGATAAACATCTCTCCAGCCCCTAAGCTATGGGTTTGTTTTTGTTTTGTTTGTTTTTAACAAACTAAGAAAGAATATGGACAGACCTAGAAAATATTGTGGCAATTAAAAGAAGTCCATCATGGGCTAAGTCACAAAAGGCCACAAATTTTAAGGTTCCATTTGATGAAATTTCTAGAATGCAAACATGTATACAGACAGACTAGAAAGACCAATGGTTGCATGAGCCTTAGCAGGTATCCTACATTCTGACACTCTATTTTAGATTCTGCAGGCACCTGCATTCACATGCAGAAAAATATACACAGCTGGACAGAGGTGGCGCACACCTTTAATCCTAGCACTCAGGAGGCAGAGGCAGGAAGATCTCTGAGTTTGAGGCCAGCCTGGTCTACAGAGCAAGTTTCAGGACAACCAGGGCTACACAGAGAAACTCTGTCTCAAAAAAAAAAAAAAAAAAAAAAAAAAAAAAGGAAAAAAAAGAAAATATACACATAATTTTAAAACTAAATAAATAAAATCTTGAGATTTTTAGACAAGTAACACAACAACTTCCATCACAAGAGGTTATTTATTTATTTTTTGGAAAACTTGAACAAACATCTATTCACCTCTTAGTTACTTTTCTATTGTTGTGATAAAACACCACGACCAACACTATTTATAGAAAAACTATTTGATTTGGCTTTAGGTTTCAGAGTGTTGGAGTCCATGATGGTAGGGTGAAGGACAGCTGAGAGCTCACGTCTCAACTTACAACCACAAGGCACAGAGAGAGTACACTGGGAATAACATGACTCTTCTGAAACCTCAAAGCGCACCCCCAGTGACACACCTCTAACAAGGCCATATCTCTTAATCCTTGCCAAACAGTTCCACCAACTGGGAACCAAGTATTCAAATATATGAGCCTATGGGGGCCATTCTCATTCAAACCACCACAAAACCAGAGAGGCACTGGCAACACACCAAAGGAACACTTCCATTCAAGTTCACTTTGGTAAACCATGAGCTTCTGTGGGTTTAATAAAAGATGTTTAGGTGAAGGGGTACTTATAGTAATACAGGTAATACAGACTCCAGGTAATACAGACCCCAAAACAGCTTACATAATGGAAAAAAAACCCACCCCAGCACTAGTGATGACCTCCAGAAAACTTCATAGATGGAGTCCACTTTGTTACTGAATTATAAATCTAATTAATCTTATCAACAAAAAAACCAGAAGTCAGATACCAGGGTAAAACCTGAAAGATCAGAGAAGCAGGAGAGCAGCCACAGTCGCTTTCTTCCTCTTCCACTCCTCCAGTCCAAAAGGGTTGAGATCCTGTCTCAGCCCTGCCTTACCACTTCCTGTCCTTCTTTCTACAGTCTTCCAATCCTCTATGGTTAACTAGTGGCTCGCTCCACCCTCTGACTCCAAACAAGCTTTATTTGTCAGAACACAAATAAAATATCACACAATATTTCTCCCTTTTTGTCTAAATAAAAAGTGAAGGTTTTAACTAACATAAAAAACTATATACAACATGTATAATAACCAAATATAAATATATACAGGCAATAATTACATTAACAATGTCTAGTTCATTAGCATTTGACAAATTCAGAGAAAATACTCCATTATCTATCCTATCTTGGTGAGTCCAAAGTTTTGTACCTAATTCACTTTCTGTTCTAACTTGCATTACCAACCCAAAACTGTCTTTTTATATCTCTCAACCTTGTACACCTCTTTTGTGAGTTTCTTTTCTAAAATTGTTAACAAGGAAAACTATAACTATCTAGTCTTCATCTCCATCAGAGACCTGAGAAGGAATATAATATTACCTGAGTAAACAGGAAGTGCAGAATAAACAACTTCTAAAAATAAGAAATGACAGAAACAGCTGGCTGCCTGGACAGCCACCCAAGGTTCCTCTGCAACATGAGGCATCCATCTTCAGCCTGCAGGTCCAGAATATCTGACAGACTTATCTGTGAAGCAGGATTTTTGAAGGACTGTACCATCTTGTCTTGGCAAAGTTCTTCACTCACTTTCTTTTCTGTTCTGCTTGTCCAATTTGGACAGCATACTGTCAGCAGTCAAAGCAAGATTTTTTTTTGCCCAGTGACTAACTTTTGCCACAAAGAAAGTAAACTCCATATGGAGTTTCTTCAATGCCCATCATCTTCTCTGAAGTAGATTGGTGCTGCCAGGAGCAGACATGTCTCCTTGTCCAAAACAAAAACAAAAACAAAAAACAAAAAACAAAACCTTATGTCATTAAAACATCTTAAATGCCATATTCTGTAGATTTCTCAAGTGTTTGAAAACTACCTATCTAAAATATGTCTCTGTTTGACCTTGAAAACATACCTAGCATGACTACAAGTTTGATTGTTATAGGTGACTAACTACTAACTTGCATTTCTTTATTATTCTAGATAGTTTGTAATAATAACTTTCAAGAACTAGAATTTACATTACATTTTTAAGTGAGCTGTATAGGTACAATATCTTGAACAAGAGTAGAAATGAATATACAGTATGTTCTCACAAAAATAACCTTAAATTTGTATCAATATACAAAAATCCATATCAATGTAAAATATTTAAGACTAGTAGTTGGTTTTTTGGTTTAAAACTAGATTCAATAATCTACCTTTGTATCCTATTTCTATATCTCCCTTTTTTCTTTTCAGAATGAAATTCCTGAATCTATTCTCCTTTGTTCTATTTTTTTCCTGACCACTACCAATAACAACTTGTAACCAATCCCCCTAAACGATGACAAATATCCATAACCCACTGAATGACCAAAAGCTGCCCATCCCACCTCTTGGGAATGTGGGCATCATGTTATTAAAATTACTTCCTGCTGTCTGGGGGTGATGGCACCTTTAGAGGACCCTGAAAAAATTGGGATAATTGTCAAGTCCTGGAAGAGTTAGCTGTACCATTTCTTGTCCAGTATAACAGGGAAATGCAGGGCTATGTCAAGTCCTGGAGAGTAGTCTGTGAGGCTGGACCATCTCAGCTATCCAACCCAAAATTGTCCTGAGCAGTTTGTAGTCCAAAGCTGATCCAAACCTTAGTGACATTACTACAGACCAGGTGGAACTGTCATTGTGGCCCCATCCTCCTTTTGGGGACTTCAAAGGTTGCTGTTAGGCATAGTCTTGGTTCACTGCAGAAAACATCTTAAATGTCATATGCAGCAGATATCAAAGAGGTTAAAGGACCATAATTTGTTATGTACAAACAGAATACAAAAACATAATTCCTAGTTACCTGTAGAGACTCAAACCCAAAATCATGTACAGAAAGCTAGATGAAGCCTTTTTCTAGAATTAGTTCTCTATATGACCATTAATATCATTACAAAATGTTAAAGATATATATAATTTTATAAATTTTGAGATAATAATTATACCTTAAGAAAAGTTTTAAAGAGTCAAAATAAAAATCAAAGAATTATGAGATTAGTGGCAATAGAACAGTCCCTTAATTTTAGTTTTTCTTCTGTCCCATATCAGGTGGCTCTTCTGACATGAGACAGAGATTTTGGACTTTCCTTTTAACAGGAATGCTTGGGTTTAGATAAGGAGAGAGCCACACTACAACTCCAAAGCCAGCTTTAATTTTTAATTGAACTGGGACTTATATGTCTGTAGAGAACAGCAGAAACAAACATTTCAGAAGATATATGAAATTTTATCCTGTAGGAAATGTGATATACCAATAGGTTAATTTACATTTTTTCTTGGGTTATTTTCTCTGAATGGTTCTTCTTTTTTCTTCAGGTGTCTCATTCATCCAGTGGTCCTTAGATTCCTTAGCTGGATGCCTTCATTCTCCTGGAAAGACAAAAACAAAACCCTGCCCCAACCCAAACTTTCGGGAGTTTCCCTATTGGCAAGTTATATCTGATCAAAGCATTTGTTAGCCTTCTAAGTTAGTTTAGATTGAATGGTCACACTGTTTGATGAAGTATTGCCTCTTCTAATCAAGAGGTCTCTCTTGTTCAAATCTAATATTTATCAATTTTGATGGTATCCATAGCTTTTCTTTTCCTGTGGAAACAAAATCAAAACCTCTTCCCCAACATAACACGTATCCTGGTTTCCATTCTGAGGTCATCACATCTTTAAAGTATACAGGCTGATTTAATTCAGTAGTTTTTTTCTATTATCCAATGTCTCTCCTCAGCTGTCATTTCTTTCTCATTAGCATTAAGAAAATTTAAAGTTAATAAAGCACTGTGCCATCTATTTCTTGGGGTCTTTATTACTTCTTTCTGTTTATTAAGCATATCTTTTAAACTTTGATTAGATCTTTCTACAACTGCTTGTCCTGTAAGATTGTGTGGTATTCCTGGTATACCTGTAATATGCTTTATGTTGTAATACGCAAAACACTGTTTCATTTTACTAGAGACATAGGCTGGAATATTGTCAGTCTTAATTTGCACAAGTATCCCCATGATGGCAATAACTTCTAACAAGTGTGTGATTACAGACTTAGCCTTTTCAGAACTCAAAGCAGTTTCCCATTGAAATTCTTAATGTGTGTCTATGGTATGGTGTATATATTTTAATTTTCCAAACTCTGCAAAATAAAACATGTCAATTTGCCAAATTTCATTTCTTTGAGTACCCTTTGGGTTACTTTCTACAGGTAGTGGAGTTTGTTTACAACAAACAAGTAAGACATTTCCATATAATTTCCTTGGCTTGTTGCCAAGTTATGCAAGAATCTTTTTCAAACCCTTGCTATTGAGATGATGTTTTTTATGAAATTCTGAGGCTTCTAGCACACTTCCTACCAATAGTTGATCGATTTCATCATTGCCTTGTGCTAGAGGGCCTGGCAGACCCATATGGGATCTAATGTGTGTTATATACAAGGGATGATTTCTATTTCTGATTATTTCTTATAACTGAATAAATAACAAAGTCAATTCAGTGTCATCTGTAATAAATTCAGCAATTTCAACATGTAAAACAACTTTTCTGCATATTGAAAGTCAGTAACTATATAAAGAGTTTCTGGAAAATTTAATAATATCATAATTCTGACTTTTGAACAGAATCATAAGGGCTTTGAGCCACTTTATTCAAGTTTCCTGATTTATAACCTGCATTTTCTGGTTTGTTTACATCAGTACAGAATGTAGGGGCTCCAGAATTGGTGTTCCTCATACAATGTGAGGAAGGATCCAGTTGGTTCTCTTTATAAACTGAAGTCTCTTGCTTTTGGGATATTTATTGTTAATCTCTCCCCCAAAATTACTGCAAGCTCTTTGACAGTGTTCATTTTTTTGTCCATAAAGAGGAAATTTCAGCATTAGTAAAAGGTACTACAATTTCTCCTGGGTCTATTCCTGTTAATTGACAAAGTCTCAATTTTCCTTTCTGAATCAACTCAGAAATCTTTTCTACATAGATCTTTAATTTTTTTACTCTGTGTGGTAAAAATATCCATTCTAAGATATCATCTTCTCTCTACACTAAAATTCCCTTAGGGGAATACATGGAAGGTAAAATAATCAGAATACAGTCAAGCTCTGGATCAAAATGATCTACATGTGCATCCTATAATTTCTTTTCTACCAAAACCAATTCTCTCTCAGCTTCAGCTGATAATTTTCTTGGACTACTTAAGTCCTTATCACCTTGTAAGGTTTGAAATAAATTACTTAGTTCTTGAGTTAATTCAATTGTGGGTCATAGTCAGTTAATGTCTCCCAGCAATTTTTGAAAATTATTAAGTGTCCGCAATTGATCTCTCCTGATTTGCACCTTTTGGGGTTGAATTTTTTGTAAACCTATTTTATATCCTAGGTAATTAATAGAATCTCCTCTTTGTATTTTTTTCAGGAGCAATTTCTAATCCCCAACAGGTAAAATTTTCTTTACTTCTTCAAACATTTTCTCTAAACTACCTACATTTGAATCAGCTAGTAAGATAATGTCCAAATAATGCTAAATTATAGATTTAGGAAACTGTACACGAATCATTTCCAATGGCTATTGTACAAAATATTGGCATAGAGTGGGGCTGCTTAACATCCCTTGTGGGAGAACCTTCCATTGATATTAACATGCTGAGAATAATAAATAGGCACCATGAAGGCAAATTTTTCTCTATTCTTTTCTTATAAAGATATAGTAAAGAAACAGTCTTTTAAATCAATTGCTATAATAGATCATCCTTGAGGGGTTGGGGATTTAGCTCAGTGGTAGAGCACTTGCCTAGCAAGTGCAAGGCCCTGGGTTCGGTCCTCAGCTCCAGAAAAAAAAATAAAAAATAAAATAAAATAAATAGACCATCCTTTGGGTAATAGAGAAGGCAGGGAATTCCAGGATGTAAAGAGCTCATTGGCTGAATCACCTTATTAATAGCTCTTAGATCTGTTACAATTTTCCATTTTCCAGATTTCCTTTTAATAACAAATAAAGAATAATTCCAAGGACTGGTCTATTCTTCACTATGTTGAGCATTTAGTTGCTCCTGCATCAGCTGTTCTAAGGCCTGTAATTTTTCTGATGTCAAAAGCCATTGTTCCATGCACACATTTTTTGTTTTGTTTTGTTTTGTTTTGTTTTTCGAGAAAGAGTTTCTCTGTGTAGCTTTGCGCCTATCCTAGAACTCACTCTGTAGCCCAGGCTGGCCTTGAACTCACAGAGACCCACCTGCCCCTGCCTCTGAGTGCTGGGATTAAAGACTGCCTGGCCCACTCACACACATTTTTTTCAGTCAATCATTTTAAAGGTATGGCTGTTGGTACTTTTGAAAGTTCAGCAGCCGTTGTGCTCTGTTTTTGTACAACCTGAATTGTCAGTGACTGTTCTTTATAATACCTTTTTTTTTTTTTTTTTTTTTTTTCTGAGACAGGGTTTCTACTGTGTAGCTTTGGAGCCTATCCTGGATCTCCTCTGTAGACCATGCTGGCCTTGAACTCACAGAGATCTGTCTGCCTCTGCCTCTGCCTCTCAAGCGCTGGGACTAAAGGTGTGTGCCACCACTACCTGGCTTTATAATACCTTTTAATATTTTCCCCAGAAACATACATTAGTGTAGCTAGAGTTTTCCTGCTGGGCCCACAGTCAGGACAAATCTCTGTCACCCGCCAGTCCCACAGCCGCTCAGACCCAACCAAGTAAACACAGAGACTTATATTGCTTACAAACTGTATGGCCGTGGCAGGCTTCTTGCTAACTGTTCTTATATCTTAAATTAATCCATTTCTATAAATCTATACCTTGCCACATGGCTTGTGGCTTACCGGCATCTTCACATGCTGTTTGTCATGGCGGCGGCTGGCTGTGTCTCTTCAGCCTTCTACTTCCCAGAATTCTCTCCTCCTTGTCCTGCCTATACTTCTTCCTGCCTGACCACTGGCCAATCAGTGTTTTATTTTTTTGTCCAATAAGCAACATGTTTGACATACAGACCATCCCACAGCACATTAGTTTATGGTTTGTTTCTAAGAATTGGAGGAATGTTAATCTGAGTATTCCATTGCTGTAACCAATCATGTCCTCATAAATTCATTGCTATATTAGCCACATATGGCTTTAATTTTCCTCTCTGTTCTTCTGGCCCTATACATTCAACCCATCTTGCACTTTATTTCACTTGAGATAAAGTTCAAATCCCTAAAAGCTGAACATTTACCTCCTGAAGAGGCCAATTTGGATGCCAAGATTCTTGTGCAATTATTGTTACTTAGCATTTAGGCATCTGTACTGGCCTGCCCTTAGGGTCATGACAGGATATGTCCTCAGCTGCAGCCACTAAGTGCACCCCCTGTGTGCATTCCTTACATTCCCTTATAAAAGGCAGGCGCTCTCTCTCTCTCTCTCTCTCTCTCTCTCTCTCTCTCTCTCTCTTTCTCTCTCTCTCTTCCTTTGCTCTCATCCCCAGGGATTAGTCTCTGCCCTCTTCTCTCCCCTCCCCTCAATAAACCTCCCATGTAGGCCCTGTTGAATCGTTTGACTTCTTTGTGCCACTTTTTAAAATACAACAGTTAAGGAGCTGAAGAAATGACTCAGAGGTTGAGAACACTGACTGTTCTTCCAGAGGACTCAGGTTCAATTCCCAGCAACCACATGGCAGCTCACAACTGTCTAACTCCAAGATCTGACACCCTCATACAGACATACATGCAGACAAAACACCAATGCACATAAAATAATAAATTAATTTTTAAAATACAACAGTTATATCAGCCCCTATGTCTACAAGACCTTCAATTACAATGTCATTTATTCATAGTTTCAGCTTTGGTCTTTGATCATTTATAGTAATTTGCACCGGGCGGTGGTGGCGCACGCCTTTAATCTCAGCACTCGGGAGGCAGAGCCAGGCGGATCTCTGTGAGTTCGAGGCCAGCCTGGGCTACCAAGTGAGTTCCAGGAAAGGCGCAAAGCTACACAGAGAAACCCTGTCTCAAAAAACCAAAAAAAAAAAAAGAAAAAAGAAAAAAAGAAAAAAAAAAGAAATTTGCCAAAATATTTGCTTTATGGTTTCTCCTGAAATTTTTGTTTTATCTTCTAAAGCTGTTCTATCATCCAGAGCAGTGTGATTTTTTTACAATAGGCATTAGGTCCTTTAATTGCTCTGGGAAGGAGCTTCCCCTATGGTGACAGGGAATGACTGAACCAAATTTGACATGGGGGTCTAGGAAAGGTCCCCCAAGGTGTTTCCCAATGGCAAAAGGTTACATTGTCTGTCCCTTGTTGATCTGCATTTATTGGTCCAATGTTGGCCCTTGCTGTACCTTCTGCATATTCCATAAGGCAAGACCCTTTCAGTTTGGATTAGAAGAAACATCGTTTCTAGGAATATCCTGTCGAATATCCCTTTTTAGATGACCTTGTTTGCCACAATTAAAACACCTGACATTTCAATTTTTCTTCAAACATCTGGAAATCACCTCTCCTATCCAAGCATCATCATGGTCATGAGATTCAATATTGACTATATCTTGGATTCATTCCTCTATGGGTGATGATCTTTACTTTAAAGGCCTAATTATTCTTTTGCATTGTGAATTAGCATTTTCAAAAGCCAAAGATTCAATTATTATTTGTCTGGCTTCTGAATTTGGTATAATTTGATTTATAACTGAAACCAATCTTTGTAAAAAATCAGTGAAGTTTTCTTTTGGGCCCTATAAATTAAGTAAATGACTCTTTCTGAGTTCTTTAACTCTGTCCCAAGCATTCAAAGCTGCTGCATGGCATAGAGCCAGAAGTTGGTCTTTTGAGATTTCCATACCTCTAGCCCTACTTTGTTGTTCAATGTTCTAGCCTCATCATTCCACCAGGTCCTCCACTGTAATTGAGGACCAGGTTCCAATACTGCTGTAACCAAGTCTTCCAGTCTTATGGAACAATTCTGTTACTAGTTGACCATGAATTTAACATCTGCTTCACAAAAGGTGAATGCATACCATATGAGACTATTGTTTTCTTAAATCTCCTGAAATCTAACATTTCCACAGTAGTCCAGGGAGTGCTTCTATAGCCTTGGGGATACCAGTCATTTGGCAGCTGTTCCTGTATGGTGACTAGATAAATTAAGGTTGGTTCTCCTTTAAGTTCCTCTGTCTTTGTCTAAATATCTCTGTTATCTGACATGGGGGTAAAAATAAGTTTTTTTTTAATTTTAAAAACTTATTTTAATAAAAGTAAGTTTTTCTAAGGCCTGTAACTTATCAGTCAAAATTGCATTATTTTCTTTAGTATTTAGTTGTAAAGATTGTCTATTATCAGTAGTAACATTTTCTAAGGCCTGTATTTTATGAATAGCAAGTTTTTCTAAGGTTTGTATCTTTTTTTTTTTTTTTTTGGTTTTTCGAGACAGGGTTTCTCTGTGTAGCTTTGTGCCTTTCCTGGATCTCGCTCTTGAACTCACAGAGATCCACCTGCCTCTGCCTCCCGAGTGCTGGGATTAAAGGCGTGTGCCACCACCGCCTGGCCAAGGTTTGTATCTTATCAGTCAATTTCTCATATTTGACGCTGATATCAACCAACTTTTTTAGGGACAAAACAAGAATTACCAAACTGATAATGATTATAATGGACATTATGTAAATCCCATCTAAGTTACTTATCCCCTCATTTAATTGTTCCATTGTGTAATCATACAGAGACCTAACTCCATCCATCATAATAGTTTCTCATTTTTTTTTCCGGTTTTTCGAGACAGGGTTTCTCTGTGTAGCTTTGGAGCCTGTCCTGGAACTCACTTGGTAGCCCAGGCTGGCCTCGAACTCACAGAGATCCGCCTGCCTCTGCCTCCTAAGTGCTTTCTCATTTTTTAATATGGGAAAAATATCCCTCTCTCTCTTTTTTTTAAACTAATTCCCTCCTTTAAGAATTCCCAGTTGTCTCACCTAATCTGCTGATGATAACAGTGAAGTGTGAGGCAGACTGCTGCTGCATAGTATGTCTAAGCAGAGAACACAGGCAGTACACAGCCTGGCTGAGGACAGCTGCTGCTGATCACGTGTCAGCAGCCTGAGGAGGGGGTCCAGGGAAAACCTACAACTCACAGGGGAAATGGAGCCAAAGAGCCAGCTGTCTGCAGGAAGGAACGTGTGAAAGCAGCATGTGTGACTGGTGGGAAGTGACAGCACAGAGCTGCCTGAAGACAGAGCTGGCGGGTGGTGAGGGGCTAACACCAGCAGTGTTTGGTGCCCAGGGGCCTGTGGAGTCTGGGACTTGTGGAGATTGCTGTAGAGAGGCTGCAACAGGAAAATCCCTGACTGCTCAGAGGGCTTGGGGAAGAAAGGAAAAACCTAGCTGGTGGTGCAGTTCTGGCAGATGCCAGCGGCTATAAAGTCAAGGGCAAGTGGCTATCTGGTGAATTCGTGCCCCAAAAGTTAGATGCCAGATGAAGTGTAAATCTAATTAATCTTATCAACAAAAACCAGAAGTCAGATACCGGGGTAAAACCTGAAAGATCAGAGAAGCAAGAGAGTAGCCACAGTCACTTCCTTCCTCTTTCATTCCTCCAGTCCAAAAAGCCTGAGATCCTGTCTCAGCCCCACCTTATCATTTCCTATCCCTCTCTCTACAGTCCTCCAAACCTCTGTGGTTAACTAGTGGCTAGCCTCACCCTCTGACTCCAAGCAAGCTTTATTTGTCAGAACACAAAATATCACATAACAAGTTACTGTCTTTGTTAGAGATTTATTGCTGCAAGGTGACACCACGACCACGGCAACTCTTATAAAGGAAAACATCTAATTGGGCCTGGCTTACAGTTCAGAGATTTGATCCATTATCATCATGGCAGAAAGTATGGTGGCATGCAGGCAGACATGTTGCTGGAGAAGGAGCTGAGAGTTCTACATCCAAATCCACAGGCAGCAGGAAGTGAACTGGCTTGAGCTTCTGAGACCTCAAAGCCTACAAGTTTAGTGACCTACTTCCTCCAGCAAAGCCACACCTACTTCAACAGGCCACACCTCCTAATGCCACTCCCTATGGACCAAGCATTCGAAACATGAGTCTATGGGGGTCATTCCTATTCAAGCTTTAGAGTTACCTTTGACCTCCTATCCACATTCTAGCACTACCAGAGATCGTGCCTCTGGCATAGGAACACAAACAACAGGAGGATGGTTTAGGAATGATTGAGTAGCTGGGATCTCAGGTATGGGTCTCATGGCCTGGTTAGCCTCTCTTTCTATGAGATAATGTCAACAGGCCTGATTTTGTGAGGGTCTCCTGTAGGTAATCACAGCTGTTTGGATTTCAAGATGGTAATGGCCATGGAGTAGAGTTCCACAAGTGACCACCAATGGCTGTGGGGTTCCTTTAAGAAGAGAGAAAATATTCTGAAATCAGATTCACATGTAGTTGGAATTTTCTTTGGGCCTCCAACTAGCTCCCAAATAAAGACTTAGAGACTTGTTATTAATTATGAATGCTTGGCCTTAGCTTAGGCTTGTCCCACTAGCTCTTTTAACTTAATTTTTTTTCTATTCATCTCTCTTTTGCCTCAGGGCTTTTTACCTTTCTTTCATTCTGTATGTCCTACTTTCCTGCTTCCTCTGTGTCTAGCTGGCTGACCCCTGGCTTCTGCCTGATGTCTTTATTTCTTTCTTTCCCCAAGCCTAAATTCCTCCTCCTACTTATTCTCCCTGCCTGGAAGTCCTGCCTATACCTCTTCCCATCTATTGGATGTTCAACTTTTTATTAGACCAATCAGGTGCCTTAGGCAGGCAAGGTAAAACAGCAACACATCTTCACATGGTTAAACAAATATTCCACAACATTCATAGCTCACTCTATACTTCCTGTCAGTCAAAAAGTGAGCACTGTTCCCACCACACTCCCATTGCCATGTTCTTCCCAAGTGCACTGGACCAAACCACCATGAAACCTGTGAAATCATGAGTAAAAGGCATCTTTCCTTTCTTTCTTTTTTTTTTTCAGTTGTTTGTGGGGTGTTTACCCACCAACCCCACAGTTCCCCAGAGTTTTCTTGAGTGTGAACAGCAGGAAATATTAGATAGAAGGATTTATATTGCAGAGATAAACAAATAGAAAATAAAGGATAGCCTCGAGAGGGCCTGGAACCTTTTCTAACAGGCCCTGACTGTCTCTGCCCCAGGGTATTTATAGAGACGCCAAGGGGTGGAGCAAAAGACCTCCCCCCAGCACAGCCAAGTGCAGACCATCTCAGACACCTGCACTCAGGCCCGTAGTCCTAATCATCCTCTATGTGGACCTGCTGGGTAAAGCACGGGAACCCAAGAATGGGCTCCCACAGCTGTTTATGCCAGGTGTTACATTAGAGTTACAGAAAGGAATTGATGTTACACACAATATTTTACATTTTGGAAATAAAATAAAACTAGAGTGTGATGCTTGCACAGTTCTGGGACTACATTAAAAAATATCCAATGAGGGGCTGGAGCAATGACTCAGTAATTAAGAGCACTGGCTGCTCTTCCAGAGGACCTGGATTCAATTCCCAGCACCCACACGGCAGCTCACAAGTCCAGTTCCAAGGGACTCAATGCCCTTTTCTAACCTCCAGGTATCAGGCACACACATGATATATACATACATGCAGGCAAAATACTCATGCACTTTTAAAAAAAAATTTATAAAATACATACATACATCCAACGATTCTGGGTGTGTCGATACACACCTTTAGTCCTAGTACTCCGGAGGCAAAAACCAGGCAGATTTCAGATTGAAGCCACCATGGTCTACATAATGAGTTCCAGACCAGCCAAGTCTACACTGTGAGATCCTGTCTCAAAAACTCAAAAAACAAACATCAAATGGGTTGGCAAAATGGCTGAGTGGATAAAGGCACTTGCCACCAAACCTGACCACCTGAATTTGATCCCTGGGAACCATATGGTGGAAGGATCCTCCTGTTTCTGCCTCCACAGTGCTGGTATTACATGTACATGTCATCACACCTGGCTTTTTTATATGGATGCTTAGGGTTGAATGTGGGTCTTCATGCTTGTGTATCAAGGACTTTATGAACTCAGCCATCTACCAAGCTCCTCCATTTTCAATTTTGAAATAGGGTCTCATCTGGCAGTGATGGTGCATTCCCTTAATCCAAGCACTTGGGAGGCAGAGGCAGACAGATCTCTGTGATTTTGAGGTCAGCCTGGTCTACAGAGTGAGTTCCAGTACAGCCAGGGCTATGCAAAGAAATCCTGTCTCCCTGCCTCTAAAACAAACAAAAACACAACAAAAAAGAAAGAAAAAGAAATTGGGTATCATGTACCCATGTTGACCCTAAACCTGTATAGCCAAGGATGACCTTGATCTTAGGATCTTCTTGCCTCTACCTCTTGGATGCTGGGATTATAGACTTATACCCCGTAACCACTCTATGTGGGGATCTGTGGGAGTTAGTTTTTATGGTGAACTTGACACAGAGTGGCCTGGAAAGAGGGAACTTCAATTAAGGAACTGTCCAGATCAGACTGGCTTGTGGCTGTGTTTGTGAAAGATTGTCTTGATTGGTGATTAATGTGAGAGGGGCCAGCCCACTATGGGCAGCACCCTCCCTAGGCTGATGGACCCTGAGCATGACTCAGTGACTGAGCCAATAAACAGCATTTCTCCGTGGTTTCTGCTTCAGTTCCTGCTTAAGTCTCTGCACTGACTTCTCTTCACGATGTGATGCACTGTGAAGAGCCGTTTCTTCTCCACATTGCTTTTGGGTCCTGGTATTTATTGATGCAATAGGACAGTAGGTGATACAAGATCCAACTCAGGGCTTCATGCATGCTGGGCAAGTGCTTGTTTGTTTGTTTGTTTGTTTGTTTGTTTTTCTTTCTTTTTTTCTTTTTTTTTTTTTTTTGAGACAGGGTTTCTCTGTGTAGTCCTAGCTGTCCTAGAATTCACTCTATAGACCAGTCTGGCCTCAAACTCAGATTCGTCTGCCTCTGCCTCTCAAGTGCTGGACTTAAAGGTGTATGCCACTACACCTGGCCAATGATGAGGCTATTTTTAAATACTTGAAAGTCTCAAGTTCTAGGAAACCCCCCAATATTAAACTAGGAGACATAGCTCCCCTAATAATAGAACTATCTTCAATTAAAAAAATAAAAATCAGAAAAAAACAAGGAGATGTGGGAGAAAACTCAGTGTCTAGCACATTAATAACCTTTTGTTATGGCAATGCTATGTAACAAACAGGTCCAAAACTCAGCCATTTACAACAGCATTTATTTCTAGGTCACAGGTCTTATGAGTCAGTGTGAGCCAACTGGGCTCAGCTGGACTTGCAGGTTCTGAGTCTGCCCCAAGCACCTCTTGCATTTCCCAGGAGCAAGTTCTTCCAATGGACAATGTTGAGTGATGCAGATGTGATTCTTAACAGTCTTATTAAATAAGAAACACAGAGCCAAATAAAGAGTTAAAAGGCCAAGAGGTCAGAGCACTATCGAATAACCTTTAGCTTACCAGTCGCTGCCGTCCTTCCCCTGAGAGAGAGAGACCTTCTCCTGTGTGACCCGTCTTTTTATTGCCTTTCTGTTCTGCCTTCTCATTGGTTCTAAATCCAACTACATGACTTCCTCGTCACTGCCTGTCTATACAGACCTCCAGGTCTCTATGGTTGGTACTGGGATTAAAGGTGCGTGTCTCCATGCTGGCTGTGTCCTTGAACACACAGAAACTTTGCCTGCCATGTGATGGATTAAGGGCGTGTGCTACCACTGCCAGACTTCTGCTAAATGGCTTGCTATTAGCTCTGACCCCCAGGCAACTTTATTTATTAACATACTGTAGCAGGAATCTTAAAAGTTCTTATTAATAAAATCAAACCTGAAGCCAGTTATTGGGGTGAATGCTGGAAGATCAGAGAAGCAGAACAAGCCAACCTCACCTTGCTAGTTCCTCAGCTGATCCTGTTTCCTCAGACTGGAAGCCTCTGAGTCCTCATCCAGAATGAATCTCAGCTGAACTGCTGCTAGAAAGCCTGAAAGCTTAACCTGCCAAATGCTGCTAGTTTCTGGTCTTCACCCCTTATATATCTTTCTGCCTTCTGCCATCACTCCCTGGGATTAAAGGCTCACTTCTTGGGATTAAAGGCGTGTGTCACCATGCCTGGCTGTTTCCAATGTGGCCTGGAACTCACAGAGATCCAGAGGGATTTCTGTCTCTGGAATGCTAGGATTAAAGGCGTGCTACCACTGCCTATCCTCTATGTTTAATATTGTGGCTGTCCTGTTCTCTGACCCCAGATAAGTTTATTAGCGTGCACAATATTTTGGGGAACACAATAAAATCACATTTCAGCACAAATAAAATATCGCCATAGAGTGACACTATTCCTGAAGAGACATGAGTCTACTCTCCCCAGATAGGAAACCAATGACAGACCAAAGTAAGGATACCACCAGCTCCAACTTGGTGGCTTTTATTTGGGTGACTTACAGGAATATGGGTGAAGGATTAGTGTGGTTGTTTAAATATGTCCCCCAAATTCTTGGGCATTTGAATATTTGGCCCTCAGATGATGCCATTTAGGGAGGTTAGGAGGTGTGGCCTTTCTGGAAGAAATGTACATTTAAAGCCACCTGCCATCCCCAGCTGAACTTTATCTGCTTGCTTCTTATAGCTGGAGAAGTGAGCTCTCAGCTGTTCCTGCTGCCATGCCTGCCTGCTGTGATGGTGATGGATTCCTATAGAACCCAGAACCACCAGCTGAAGGATGCTGAACCCACAATGGGCTGGGCCCTCCCCCCATCAACCACTGTATTAAGAAAATGCACAAACCCTGGTCTTATGGAGGCATTTATTTTTATTTATTTTTTATTTATTTTGTTTGGTTTAGTTTCGTTTTTTTTCTAACAGGGTTTCTCTGTGTAATAGTCCTGGCTGCCCTGGAGCTTACTGTTTCTGGGCTGATTTAGTGGCACTTTAAATCGGAAGTTTTAGTGCCAGACATTTTTGCTGTTTTTCAGCTGAAATCTAGTGCGTGTGTGTGTGTGTGGGGGGGGGGGGGTGATGGGGTATTCCGTAGAAGAGTAAGCGCCCATATATATATGGGTGTTTTGCCTGCATGAGTGCCTGATGCCTGATGTAGCCAGAAGAGGATGTCATATCTCTTGGAACTAAAGTTACAGATAGTTGTGGTACTGGAAACTGAACCAGGTTTCTTTGGAAAAGCAGCAAGGTCTCTTAATAGCTAAGCCATCTATCTAGTCCCTGGGTCCACAGGCCTTTGACATGCTCCAGCAGAAGAAACTTTCACCTAAGTAGCTGGGGCTACAGACCTGAGTCACAAAGTAGGTCATATGGCTTTGGCTGAAGTCACTACATTAGATGTGACGTCCACCCCTTCCCTTGATGAATCAACTTAAAATCTTCAGCAGACGCCTGAAATACCAACAATAAAAACTATGCTCAAAAGAAATATTTCATTCCAGCTTTGGCCCGAGCTAAGCACACATTATAGTGGCCTGGAGCAAGTTGTTGCTGGAACAAAGGCAAATTCATTCTCACCTCTTCACCTCCAGTTCTTCCTGCCCCAGCTTAGGAATCTCACATTCCAAAGACAAATTCCTGCAGTGAAAAGACTCCAGGTAGACTTGTGATTTCTGACAAGGCTCCACCCCATGACAGCAGCAGACCAACAGTGGAAATTCCCATTTCTTTGGGGTGTTCTTGCTCAGCACTGAGTACACAGTAGTGGTCACAGCTCAGTAGAAGGAGATGGGCTAGTTTCCTGTCTGTGATGTTCATGCTTTTTGATTTGGTTTCTTCAAGAATGTGTTGGAATTAGCTGGGCAGTGGTGGCACACGCCAGAACTAGTGATTCCTGCCTTGGCAACCACTACGTTCTTTTAAGTCTACAACATTATGGGCTACAAGGGGAACAATTTAGCCAGGCGGTGGTGCCAGAGCATGCTTTTAATCCCAGCATTCAGGAGGTAAAGACAGGCAGATCTCTGTGAGTTCAAGGCTAGCATGGTCTACAAAGCAGGACAGCCAGGACTACACAGAGAAACCTTGTCTCGAAAAACCAAAAAAAAACCCAAAAACCAAAAAAAAAAAAAAACCCAACAAAAGATTCATGTATATGAGTGCTCTGTCTGCATGGACCCCGGCATGCCAAGAAGAGGGTTAGGATCCCATTATAGGAAGCTGTGAGCCACCCTGTGGTTCTTGGAAACTGAACTCAGGACCTTGGTAAGAACAGCCAATGTTCTTAACTGCTGAGCCATCTCTCTAGGCCTTTTTTTTTTTTTTTTTTTTTTGAGACAAGGTCTCTATGTAATCTTGACCATCTTGGACTTTACTAAGTTTCTTTTTTTGTTTGTTTTGTTTTTTGAGAATTCTGGTTGTCCCGGAACTCACTCTGTAGCCTGGGCTGGCCTCCAACTCAAGAGATCTGCTTGCCTCAGCCTCCGGAGTGCTGGGATTAAAAGCGTGTGCCACCACCGCCCAGCCAGGACACTTTAATCCTAGCGTTTGGGAAACCGGAAGAGTTCCAGACCAACTGGAGTTAGACAAATTCCAGGCCAGGCTGACTACAAAGCCAGTCATTATGTCAACAAAATGAAGGCTGGTGATACAGTGGTGGAGTGCTGGGCATGCCCAAGGCTCACACACAATACTGTAGGAAAACTGTATTTCTCTTTTTCTGTTCCCTGGCCTTCTAGATCATCCCGAATTACTGTTTCTGGGCTGATTCAGTGGCACTTTAAATCGGAAGTTTTAGTGCTAGACATTTTTGCTGTTTTTCGGCTGAAATCTGGTTGGTGTGTGTGTGGGGGGGGGGGGTGATGGGGTATTCCATACAAGAGTAAGCGCCCATTGTAACAGCCTCCACGCAGAGCACAATGCCAGGCAGCAGCGCCATGGCAACCGCATCCCGGTCTGGGAGGTTCTCAAGGGATTTGCTGTGTCCTGGAAAAAGGCCACACTCTCTGGACTCAAACGGAAATGATATCCACCAGGAAGAGGTTCACACACGCCTACACGCCACTCCAGTCCTCTTATCATCCAGAATCTTTGTTTAGGAGGATCCAAAGTGGTTTTTTTGTTTTTGTTTTGTGGTTTTTGTTTTTTGTTGTTGTTGCTGTTTTTCGCGAGAGCGTATAAACTAGTAAAAAGAAACAAGGCGCAAAGGAAATTAGAAGAGATGCTCTCTCCACGATTCTGAACCTAGGTCCTACTCACACTCCTACTGCTTTTTTTT
>CABHPR010125715.1:0-43673 GCA_902168415.1 Peromyscus melanophrys | reverse complement strand
ACACACACACACACACACACACACACACACACACACACACACACACGCTTGCATGGGCTAACACAGGGCACTCTTTGCACTCTAGTAAAGGGTCACAATGGATTCATGTGAAGTCTTGTCTTCATACCCCTGGGTTATATCAAATGATCCCATGGTGTCCCTTATTACCGGGTAAATCTATTCTGTGAAATGTCACCTATTTGATTTGATTAGGAAGTTAACAGTATCCTCCAGGATTGATGATTTTGTAATGGAAGAATGAACTTCAAATGGGAGTGGTCAGTTTGAATTTCAATCTGTTGGTAGTCACCCAAAGGTGTACCCTACTAGCTGCCCAGTCAAGACAAATCCTACCTTCTACAATAACAACAAAGGCTGCTCTTGCCTGGAGAATGTTATTACTTGCTTTAATGGATACACAAATGGCCAAACTGAAGCATGGGCTTTTCAAAAGTAATTTATTTTTGTGGATATGCAAGTAAGCAAACATCTACATGTGTGCTTCTGTGTAGAGTCCGGAGATCTTTAATATTTCCGCAGGAGCTACTCAAATTGTTTTCTGAGATGTGGTCCCTCACTGGGACCTGGGGCTTGCTCATGAAGCTGGACTGGCTGCCCAGTAAGCACCAGAGATCTGCCTGCCTCCACTGCCCCAGCTAGCTGATTACAGGTATGTGCCACCATGATCACATTTTACATAGGTGCTAAGTATTGAACTCAGGCCTCCCATTTGTGCAGCAAGCACTTTACCAAGTGAGCTATCTCCTCAGCCCCTTGAAGCATCTTTTGCACTGACCAGACTGCACAGAGGTAGTAGAGTCTTGAATCAAGGCTGTCAAGTTTTGACCTGTAACCTCCAAAGAGTTCAAAGCAAGTACATTAGAAGTGGGATGAGTAGTCCCCATATCACTATCTGAACCAGAAGACAATCACCAACTAAAGGCCTTGACCTGAAAAAAAAAATAATTCAGGAATTCTCCCAGACCAGAAGTTGAGATGACATTCCTTCCTCTCTCATTGAAACTCAGTTTTAAACCTGTATCCAATGATTCCAGTGCCTCTTTATTTCCTAACAGTTCTTATATTCTTACTACAAATCTTACATTCATATTCTTTTCAGGTTTCAAATGAACTCTTGAAGCAGCTTCCTCACTCGTTGGCTGTCTTCTCTAGCTCTTAACCCACTCATTCCACCCAATAGCCAAACTGCCTCAATTGCCCATTTAATCATACCATCTACCACTCAGGAGATCCATTTGGCCCCCTTATGTTCCAGAAATAAAGTCCCGCCTCTGTTACAGGACAGCATGGAAAATGCCAATCGCCATACTATTGCTTCCTTTTTTAGCCATATTCAAACTCCCTATCCAAAAGTCTTCCTTTCATTTTCTGTGAGTAAATCATTTTCTGTTTCTTCAATCGTGATCTTTCAAATATTCATGTTTTGGTTCATTATTACTCTCTAGTTTTTATTTGTGTGTGCATGTGTGTGCACCTGTGTGCATCCCCGTGTGTGTGTAAGTGGGGAGTACCTGCAGAGGCCAGAAGAGAATAGTAAATGTCTCGGAGCTGAAATTAAAGGTAGTTTTGAGCCACTCAACAGAGGTGCCGGTGACTGAACACAGGTTCTCTAGAAGAGCAACAAGTGCTATTAACCATTGATTCTTTTCTCCAGCACCCCCAATTGCCTCTTGATCTTGACTCTCTTCTTCACGTAAATTACTTGCTTTCATGCTTCAGCTAAAGCATTATTAAGTATAACCTGAAGACTTCTTCAACTCCTCTGAAGCATTCCAGTGCCACACAGCTCTGCATTTTCCTGACACCTAGCTATTTTTTTGGCATTTTTCTTGGTTCTGTCTGCTCCAAATCCATGTCCTCTTTTTTTTTCTGATTTTCTTCACCCATGGTGTGCACTCTCGAGTGGCTTGCCAACCAGAGTATCCAGCTTCCTTCCTGCCAAGTGGTAGTTAGAGATAAAGCTAGGTCAATTGACCTTACTCTCTTGGAAATTGAGATCTTTAGTGGAGAGACACTGGAATGGGAATGGTTAGTCCTGATTAATACCACCACTGGCAGCCTGACAATAATACCAATTGGTTTCTGCCTTTTATCATGGAGTTTCTCTGGCTCCTGTCCATTTGAAAGCTGTAGTTCCTCCGATTTCCTTCAATCCTCTGAGCAACTCCACAGCCCTCAAATAAGGTTCTTTTTTAATTAAATTAGCTAGGGTTGATTTCTATTGATTGTACCCCCCCAATTCCTAACTGACACAGCTCTTCTAGGATTTATTTCTTTATTATCTGTCTCCCATAATAGGCTGCCTCTTCTTTTAAGAATAGGAAACAGGAATTGAATAATCCCTTACACTCATTACCTGGAACGCTATCTACCTGCTAGTAAGTGCTCATAACCAAGTGAATGAGTGATTTATATTGTGGATTGAGTATGTACAAGGAGTAATGTCAATGCCCATCTCAAGGAATGATACTAATGGCACATAAAATCACTTTGCCCTTACTAATGGCAATTACTTGATATTTTTTATTTTTTTTTTTACAATTTGGAAATTAGAGTAGATACAAAGCAAGTTTGAGCAGTTTTCTTATTTGAGTTAAAAATGGATCATAAAGCAGTGAAGACAACTCAGAACATCAATAACACAACATACAGTACAGTTTGATTGTTCAGGAAGTTTTACAAACAGAAATGAGAGCCTCAAATACAACTAACACAGTGGCTAGCCAAAGAAAGTTGACAATGACCAATTCAAAACAATCATTTTGCTGAATAGATTTTGCTGTTCTGGGCACAGACAACAATATACTTCACTGTAGTACTGTTTTACTGTCTATAAGTTCATAGCATCATGTTAGATACCATATCTATTTATTAAAAAAAAAAAATTTTGTTTTCTTTACATCTCTTGTATGTGTATTTTAATGTGTTTTATTTATTCATATGCTGTTAATTAGTATATTCACATTTCCTTTATTTCATTATCAGTCTTGCAAAAGCAATCTTTACCATATGAATCCTTTCAACAAACTAAATTTTTGGCAATGTTTTCTACCAGCCATTAAATATCCATTGAGCACCTGGAATGTTGACCCTATCAGACCTAGTACTGAATAAAGCATTCTGAAAGCTGCCCTCATGAGGGTTACAAGCTGTGTCATTCTCTAGTTCCAACTAAGATTATGTTGGACTCATCCTTGCTTCCTTGACCTTCTGTGTGTTTCACACAACTTTTAAAGTTGAATGCTTATTAGTTTCCTCTTCAGGAATGCATTTGCTTGGTGATTCAATTCCCCATCCATTACAACTTCTATGATGATTCTCCTCTCTGTGTATATTCTGTCTGTTGCCTTCAGTTATTAATAAATTATAAATATCTATTGAAAGATCACCCTAAGTTCTTAGTAATTGAACATTCCCCATATGTTTATAATTTAGACATGCTCTAAATAATGACTTTTCAGTCAACAACAAACTATATATACAAAATTGATCCCAAAAGAGTATAAGGAGGGCTAGGTGTCTAACTTAGTTGGTAGAATGCTTGCCAGAACCCCATAAAATAGAGCATGGTGATAGATCTATGTAATCCCATCGTTAGGAGGTAAAGGTAGGACAACAAGAAGTTCAAAGTCACTTGAGTTCAAGGCCAGCTTGGAGTACATGAAACCTTGTCTCAAAAAGAAAGTTTAGTGGAACTAAAATAGCCATTATAGCTTCATAGTGTAAGGTAGTGTGTTTATGTTGCCAGTCAAAACCAATCAAAATGCAGAGTTGTGAAGCCTAGTCCCAATCGATACATCTACAATGCACTCCCACACCTAAGGTTAAGGTAACATTGTGGAAGAGTGGGCAGAAATATTCTAAGAACCAAAGGATCAAGGAGTTTGCTGTGAGATTGTGTCTCCTTGTAACATCAGAACCTACACTCATAAGGTTTCACCAGTATGAATGTCCAAATGTGACTTCAGCAAGGATAACACCAATGAATATGCCAAATTGAATGGAGAAAAGATCTCAAGACTACAAGTCTACACAAAATCTATAGGCAGATAAGGAAATCTGAGAGTAAAAGAGGTGCTCTTATATTTTGGAATATATGTATATACCTACACATATATGCATACAATAACAGTGAAAAAAGAGGCCTTGAATCAGGAAAGGGGAGAAGGGTATGTGGGTAGGTAGAGAGAGGAAAGGGAGAAATATGTAATTATAGTCTATGTCAAAAATGAGAAAGGAGTAGCCCAATCAATGATATCTAGAGACTCATCCTTAATAAGTTAATGTACTTAACATTAAAGTCCTTTTCTTTAAAAGAATGGATCTCTTCTACTTACAAAACAACACTTTATTGTAAAGCAATATGCCATGTTACTCTGGCAACAGCCTCATTCATCTTTGTCTTCCAGATCTATTGACTATATCAAGAGAGGAATGGTTTTCCCATCCTATCAAGATTTCTGTGAGTATATTATGTAAGAGATAAAATGAGTTAAAATAGCTTTATTTATCTACTTTCATTTAAGTAATTCCTTATCTTATTTAAAAATTTAAACTGTATTTTTAACTTTTCATCATTTTGAAATTATTACCTCACTTGTTTCCTTTGTATGGTATTAGAAAATCTTAATATTAAAAAGCCTGCTCATTTTGTTTGGAAAGTATTATCATATTATTTTTGCCATTTTTATTCTTAGCTTTCACCTAAGAGCACCTATTTTTCTTATAGAACTTTCAGCACCAAACTTTGATGTCTTTTGTTATTCTCTACTCTAGTAAATCCTCAGTAATTATATTTTAAATTATTTTTTGTGTACATCCATATTTTTGCTCTCCTTTAAAACAATCATACATTTTAATATCTTTTAGTATCCATATCCTCCTATTTATTTTTGCTCTATCCTACCCTATACTAACTAATTCATGATCACCTTGGAAGCGATAAGCATCATGAGCCTCTTTTTATTTCAAGAGTAGAAACCTGGAGGAATTGAGAAGTGAGTCCTGGCAGGAAATCCCTACCAGTCTAGGCACTTCCAAGAATATTCTAACCATCATGGCTTCTAGGGAGTTGACTATGTCTAACAGAGTTTGGAAGTCTACAGAGGGTGGTATAAGGAAAAAACGGCAGAAAAAAATGATTTCTAACAATCAATAATATTTTAGCCGAGAAACCACCACCATCATCTTACAGTGGTAGATAGTCTTATTTTATGCGGACAAGACAGCAGTTCTAAAGTAGATAGAATGCTCTCACCTAATTGTTCCACCATGGTGGGTTCCAACCCCTGGGAGCCTGAGGCACTTACTCTCTTCTTTCTTCTCACATCTGTCTGGTGTTTGCCTTTATTTACACACACATACACACACACACACACACACACACACACACACACACACACTCACACACACACAAACACACTCACAAATATGCACATGTGTATCAACCCCACACATACCCATATACCACATTACTCCCTCTACGTAGCCCCCACAAACCGTACTTTATTTTCCTATCATTTCAAATGATTTGAAAACATTTTACCAACAAACAGGTTGTTACTGTTGATATAGAAATATCGGTTATAGATATGATAGGATAAAAAGGTGGATTGTTGAACTTACTTTTAAAGAGCAACTTGTTTAAAATGTTTTACATTGCTATAGATTTTAGTTTATTGATACAAATTTGAAGTTAATTTTGTTATACTGTACGTATATATCTACTCTTGTTTAAGGTATTATGTTTGTGTAGCTCATTTAAATTGTAATGGATAATTAAGAAAGAAATACAGTTTAATAATTAGTCTTCTATGATAGTCAAACTTATATTCATGTTAAGTTTTCTAGGTATACATAGATATATTTCAATTAGTTAAGTAATCTTCAAACACTTCAAAGACCTACAGAATATGGCATTTAAAATGTTTTAAAAACTTAGACTTTCTGGACAGTGAGACACATCTGCTGCTGGCAGCACTGATTTACTTCAAAGAGAAAGATGGGCATCGAAGACACTCTATGTGGAGTTTATCTTCTTCTTAGCAAAAATAGCCATTTGAGTAAGAAACTGCTCTTGCCCAGACTGCTGATAACATGTTATATAAACTGGACATGCAGGACCCATAGGAAGGTGACCACTGAACTTTGCAAGGTGAAATGGTTCTTCAGGTTCCTGCTTCACAGAGGAGACACCAGTCTGCCGTCCAGGAAGCAGCATGTAATGGCACACAGGTAAAACCACAGAACACGTGGCAACATATAGATTAACAGAAATGGGCTGAGTTTAAGTGTTAGAGCTAGTCAGTGGTAGGCCTGAGCTAATGGCCAAGCAGTTTTAATTAATATAAACCTCTGTGTGTTTACTTGGGTCTGAACAGCTGTGGGACTGTGGGGCCACCAGGTGGGAACACAGAAAAACTTTCAGCTACATACTGTTAATTCTGCATTTTCTCCAACTAATTATAAGAAGCTCCTTACTGTGTATTTCAGAGGAACCTATAGTAAATACAGACCAACATTCACAAATAATAGCAAAGCTTTAAGTAGTAATACGCTATTAGATAATTCTGCTCTAGAATAAATTGTTTCTGTAGTTATACTATGACATAACATATACATTATGTTTTATGAATATAATTATCATATTATTTATATTCTATAGAATTGTAAATTCTAGGGATATTTGTTTTACTTGTGCTGAATTTTATAAGGGTTTTTTGGGTATCATTGTATGTTGTGTGTGTGTGTGTGTGTGTGTGTGTGTGTGTGTGTGTGTGTGTGTATGTGTGTGAAAATAGGATGTGGGATTCTCAATAATTTTTAGATGTTAAAACTCTGATTGTTGAGGTGGTTCAATGGCCTAATTGTCTAAAGGACTGGTCTTTGTAAAACTCTCATTGTTGAAAATTGCCAGTGGGTATCTTTGAAGCTCAATCCAGGCACTTCTTGCTTTCTTTAGGGGGAATGGAGGAAGTTACAGAGAGAGAAGCAGAGTGAGCCACCTATTCAGCTACCAAATATCATGTGAGCCTTATTTGTGTCATAGTTTATCAAAATGATAGGCTCACCAGCATTTCCTATAAAAAGACTATTTTTTACAAACTAAATTCTCACTTTGAGGTTTGCTTAAAGACTTAAAGAAACAAAACATAAGATAATATAACATAACAACATAACATAACAACAAAAACTACCTTAAGTTTTGTTTGTTTGTTTGTTTCCTGCATTGTTTTATGTACTTGGTTTGGCTTTGACTGTGAGGATTTTCCTAGCCTGGAGGGCTCCAGACAAAGGATAGATTGCTTCTCTGAGCCACTGTTCAATTCCAGGGAAATGATACTAAAGGCAGCTTTACCCTCCTGGATACACAACCTTAAGCAAATTTACTGTTATCAAAACTGAGTGAAATCTAGCCAATTATCAGTACAACATGGTCCTTTGGCACCAGAAATCCAACTATCTGAGAAAACAACAGAGAGTTAGTCACAATGGTCTTTAAAACTGCCTTGCCTTAAGACAAGCAGGACAGAAATGTAGAAATCTTCAAGGTTTGGTGGGTGGATGATTATCTGGCTAGATCCCGTCAGTGGTTTTCTGTAGCTCCTTTATGAGCTAGCTAATGTTTAATTTGAGTAACCTTGTGGAAAGACCTGTTTAAGTGGCACTATCAAACAATAGCAGCAAGAAGAGAGATAAGAAGAGAGTATAAAAGGATTATTAAAGAAATACTGGGGGTGGAATTTATCTACAAACAAATCAGGGTGTCCTAAGCTTAATAGAAAAATCCTGTAATGGCTAGAGCGATAGGAAACGTATTTTCCAGAACTTAGTAGCAGACAGTGTTTTCTCTCTGATTTGGTTCCAGGAGGGTGGGGGTAGGGAACTGTGACTTTCAGATTATCACATTTGTGTTAGACTTCCTAGAATGCTAATATTCCAAATAGGATTGTTTTAAATGTCTTCTCACCAAATGGCAAAAGATTAAACTGAAAGGATGCATAGGGTCTTGAGATGGCCTGCTTTCGGTTTCTGTGCAAGATTTAGCTATATGGGAAGAAAATATCTTTTGAACCCTTTTAAAATGGTAACACATCTAAGGGCAAGACTAGAACAACATTTTTCCCTGTTATGTGGTCTCTTGCATTGCAGGAATTTTGAGGAGGAACCAGAGTATAGATACATTATGGACATAGAAGAAAGAAATAAATGGCTAAACAGGCTGTCTTTGTTTCTAGCCAGTCCAGGCTCAGGATGTAGACTCTGAGTTTAGATACGATATAAAAAAAAAAAATCTGCCAAGTGTGTTCATTGCATTTCTGTACTAGTTCTAGGAGAATTAATAATCTACATATGTTGACATTTTTTAAATTTGTATAGTTGTTTGAGTAAAAGGGGTGATTGAAGAATCCAAGATTCTATTTGTCCATTTAGCACATGTTGTGAAGGGCTTAGGTAGTAGCTCCACTGTGGAGAAGTGCTCTCTGAGTGGACTAAGTCCCCTGCCACAACTGACAGAGGAGATAGGCTGGGAAGACAGACAGAAAACAAGCAGAACTATGGAGTAAAATCCTAGGGATTTGCCTCAGTGAATGGCATGTTCTGTGTTAATTAATAGTAGAAAAGATGCTGTATTTAGACTATACTCAATGGTGCATACCTGTAATCCCAGCACTTAGAAGGATCATAAATTTAACTCCAACCAGGTCTACATAATGTGTTTAAAAATAGTTTAAAAAATAAAAATAAATAAGTAACTAGCATTGCTGGAATTTTCATAGAAATAAAGGTCCAGGACAATTGTTTCAACAGCTAACATTGCTTTTCAAGCCTCTTAAAAATTGTAAAGATTCAGATAGTCTGGTTCCACACCAGATTCAATACCTCAGAATTGTCTTTGAGTGAATGTTAGGCTTCTTCCTTCAGGCAAAGTCATGTGTTTGACTCTTAAGTCCCAATCTGATGATACTCAGAGATGCCTTTCAGAGTTTGAAAAGATCACAATGGTGGGACCCACCAGATTCATTACCTCAGAATAATCTTTGAGTTAGGCTTCCTCCCTCACCCAAAGGCATATGTTTAATTCTTAAGTCCTAATATAATGATACTTAGAGATGCCTTTTGGAGTTTGAAAGGATCACAATGTTGGGGCCCTCCAGATGGGATTAAAGGCTTTGTAAGAAGAGATATGAGACTCCTTTCTCACAGAAAGGGGGAGTTTAAAGAACATGGTGAGAAGACAACTATCTAACCCAAAGAAGATAACCTCCCCAGACAGATACCTTGGTCTCAACTCAGAGTCTCCAGAGCTGTGAGAAACACATGGCACTTGTGCTTGTTCTTCAGTCTGTGGTGTTTCATAATAGAGGCCTAGGCAGAAGAGCACATCCAACTCTAGGGGCTGCTGCCATCTGAGATCCTTGTCTTCTGGCCTTTACTCAGCTTGGCAGGATAGTAAATAATAAAATATAAATGAGCATCCTTCTAATATTTTCCTTTTTGTATCATTGGCTAGAAGCCTTTGAGCTCTGATCAGCACTACCTAGAATGGGGAGCAGATTCAATCAAGGCATAGGTTACAAAACCCATTCTCCCAGAAAAATCTATATTGGAGTTCTAATCTCTAATAACTCAAAATTGATGACCCTGTTTAAAAATAGGGTCTTTATAGAAGAAACGGTGTTCCAATGAGGCTATTTGGTTATGCCCTAATAAAATATGACTGTAGTCATTATAAAACTGGTGAATTTGTACATGAAGTCTTAGGGAGAATGCCACATGAAAGCTGGAAGTATACTTTCACAAGTCAAAAATACTACACACTGACAACCAAACACTAGACGATACTACCAAGGCCAGGAAGAGATTTTCCCTCAAAGCTCTCAGTCAGAGCCCGTACTGCCCACATCTCAGTTTTGAATTTGCTATCTCCCAAACTGTGACACAATGACTTCTGTAATTTAAACCACCCAATGTGCTAGTGTCTTCTCATGCCAGCTCAAGATAATAAATATAAACCACTGCAGAGCTGAAAGTATCGAGGAGGATTCAGATCCAACGTGTTGAGGAAACATTACTTGCATTTTTATGTTTTTTTTTGAAATTTCTAAAATTTACCATTATATATGAAAATACCTCTGGTTCTCCAAAGACTTCTTGTGCCTAAGAAGCCCTAGGGGTTTGCCAAAGCACGTACTGTTCGGGTCACCATCAATCTCTGAAACAGCAGGTCCTCAAGGAGGCCGGAGAGTTGTCTCTTTAAAGGACCACCAGGTGGTATTCATGTTGTTAGTCAGGGAACAGAGAACACATGCTAGATGACCAAGGAGCCATTTTAATAACCAAAAGTAGAAGAACATTAGAATACTTGCTTGAGGAAATAATTAAGGTACAAGCAGATATGAACACAAGTCATGGCAACTGAGGGAAAAGGAAGAAAAAGAATGGTGCTGAGACAGTCTAAGGCATCAGGATCAGCCATTTTTCCAAAGCAATGTAAAACTAAGTCCTCAGGAACATCCCAGCTACAATCATTCAGGCGTTTTCATCAGTGAGCCACATTTTCCCAAACATACAACTCTGAGATTGCTAGATTATTAGAGCTGGGGTTAGGAGAATAAGCAACAAGAAAACTGTAAAGCAGTGTTCAAGAATAAATAGCATACAGAAATCTGGGCTGCTGAAAAATACACTGCATGTTTAACCAGAGAGAGGTCTCTTTGACCACTTTAATAAGGACACAAATCTTCTTCAGTCCTAATCATGAGGCCCCGCCTTCAGGATTGATCATCTCCCAATGGCTCCATGTCCTAGCATCTCAGTGGAAGTGATGATTTCAGTATATGAATTTATGGTGTGAACATAAAATACATTGTAGCACAGAGAACAGTTAACAAGGCTCACTCAGCCTGAGCTTGGGCTCTTACTGGGTCAAAAATTCCAAGGTACACCCTCCTGGGAAATAGGGATAGATTCCTCCATTGATGAAACAAGAAGTCGTGGGGATGACTCTCAGAACAATGGACCCAGATCCTGGGAAGGGGGATCTGACTTTGCCACTCCCCAAACACAGAACAACCCACCAACCTCCAGGTGGTGGTTCTCGAACAGAGTAAAGGAAGTCCTTTCTCTGAAGAGACCACCGTGCACTGAAAATTCCTGGCAGCAGCCTCATCTCAAAAGAGCAAAGAGGATGTTTTTCCTGGAGTACTGCTTTATTTTCTTTTCCTGTGCTGTAGTTGAAGCCTCCCTGAAGCTTATTCCAAGCTGAGAATGGAAAAATCTCACCCAGGAGATCAATCCCACAGCACTATCCCAGGCAGAACAACCTTCCCACTGAGCATGCTGCCTTCACAGCCTTCAATTTTACATTGTTTTGTTTTGCTGTTGCTGTATTTATAATTAAAAGTCTGCTTTAAAAGTCCCCACCTTGGGGCTGTTCAGATGGGTCCAAAGGTAAAGGTGCTTGCCTTTGAGGACTTGAGTTTAATCCCTGGAACACGCAGGATGGAAGGAGACAACAGACTTCTGAAATTATCCTCTAACTTCCACCTGCAAGCAGAGCATGCTTACACATATATACACATGCACACCACACACATGTAAATAAATAGGATTGGGTTTTTGAAGTCTCTGTTTAGCCAGGCATAATGGGCCAAGCTTGTTATCCCAGCAGCTGGGAAGCTGAGACAAGCAGACCCCGAGTTTGAAGCCAACACAGGCTATGTAGTAAATTGTGGGGCAACCTCAGCTACAAAGTGAGAATTGTCTCAAGAAGCAAAATAAGACAAAAAAATAATTCATCTGTTAGTCTCTTCAAGCTGAATTAGGCATTAGAAGAAATGGTTTGGGGACAAATCCCTGAAGATGACAGGTTTGGACATTACATGGCACTGGATTGAAGTCCAGGTTCTGCTAAGCTGTGCAATGGAAATACAAAGCTTCACAGAGACCCTCTCATCTCATCATTAAGCTGAGTGTGTCCTACTTAATAAGCACATCAAATACACTTATATATCCACCAGCAATGTGATTAACAAATAGTCATGTTTGAAATAAGCATTTCCTATTATTCAAATAACAATAGTTTTATAAAGATACCACCAAATATGGAAAATATAGAGGGCTGAGAAAATAAATCCTTCTCTCTAAGGCCCCCCCAAAATCATAATTTTCTAGTAATTTAACTACTTCATAAGCCAGCTTATTCGTTTAATTAATTAATTTATTTTTGAGGCAAGGTCTCTTGTGTACCAAGCTGAGTGAAAACTCTGGCTGTGTAGCTGAGGATGACCCTGAAGTTGTGGTCTCCCTCCTTCTGCCTCCTGAATTCTGGGGTTAAAGCTATGTTCCACCATACTCAGATATTATGAGTGCTGGAGCTGGAATCTACACACCCCTGGCGTTCCTAAGCCAGGTTCTAATAGAAACAAACAGGAACCGAGTTTGACAATAAAATCTGTAGAGCAAATAAACTCTAGAACCTAAAGGAATCTTAAAACCTAACATGTTTTCACTTCTAAATGGTCAAATTAAGCCACCCAAAGAATGTGGTGTTGGTCCTTTTAGGCTGTGTGTTGATCAGTTTTTCTATCGCTGTGACAGGTACTTGTGAGAAAACAATGTAAGAGGGAGAAAGATTTCTTTTGGAGCAGGGTCTTAGAGGTTTCAGAGCACCATTGGTGGAAGGGTGTGGTTAGAGACACTTGCTGACTGCTTACTTCACAGCAGTGAGGACAAAGAGACAGAAAGGGGAACAAGGGATAAGACACATCTCCACAGGACACCACCCCACTGACCTGCTTCCTCCAGTGCCCACTTCCTACTTTGCACATCTTCCAATAAGATTGTCATATATGAATCAAATAGGCAGAATCCATTCACCTCCCTAAACCCCATTACCTGGCAACATAGCCCCGATGCTTTGAAGGTACATCAAAGATTCAAAACCTACCAAGGTACTATTAAAGACTACCATGTACTACATGGCTTAAAAAGCACCATTTCTTCAAGTTCTGCAGATTGGGAATCCCAAAATCAGGGTACCAGTAAGAGCAGATGGCTCCTTCCTAATTTCCCCAGGTGAAAGAGAGAGAAAGAAAAGAAGGCAGCATCTCATAATGGCACCAATCCCTTCCTAAGAGCTCTATCCTCATGACTTACCTTCTCCTCAAAAGCTCAACTATCAAATATCATCAATTCAGAAATTAGCAATTTAACAGGACATTTTAGGAAGAATGGACATAGCTCATTTACTGCCTTATTCAAGGCCAGATAAACACAAAGCCTCTATTTAAACACATTTTGTTATTTCCTCTAAAACTAATCCATTCACTCAAAATTCACATATGCTGTGATGGAGTTTCTTTTCCAAATTCATATGTGAGTTTAAGAAGCTGACTCAAGACCTGTAATTCCATGTAACCAACCACCTGAATGAATGATTGAGCTGCCGTTTAACAAACAAAATATTTTTTCAACGAAAAGTTTCTGCAATGCCTGATGCCTGAATGCACTTCAGAGATGTAAATGTGAGAGGAGTGTTTTCAAAGCAAAGAAACCTTAGGAGTGTTCTAAAGGACACTGAGCTTGGAATAGAACTCTGGAGTGTTTAATTATCAACATGTGCCTTTCCATCCCAGGCCTATTAAATCATGGGGCCTGCTAATAATAACCTGTTTAACCATCAGGAGAAGATGGATGAGTTTTACTTCTTGTTTTCAAATCCAAGGGATCTGCCCTGTTTCTGAATTATATACAGATTACTCAGGGAGGCATCTGTAGGTTGTACAGAGGACACTGGAGGCTGGGCTGGCACATTCATCTCAACAACAGGCTCCTTCCCTGACTCCAGGCCTTCCACCTGGGAACAGGGACCAAAGAGTCAAGTTTAATATGTGAGAAATTTAATAATTTTTTTGTGTTTAAACTGTCTGCTTGCAAGTGGATCCTGCCTTCAGCCTTGCAGAGGAAATTTTACACATGCCAGAACTACTTTCCAAAGGGGGAGCTGGGTCTTGTGTGTCTGTTTAAATCCATTTAGACAGTATGTTTATTGTCTGTTGTATCCATTAATTTTCTTACTGCTTAGGAAAAAATAAATAAAATAAATAAAAAAGCATTAAGGAAGGAGAGGTGCATCCTGGTTCAGCTTGAGGGTTTTGTCTATTGGGGTGGGGACAGAATGGTGGGGACAGCATGGTGGGGAGAGCAAGAGGCAGTTGGTCACATTGCTTTTGTATTTGGTTCAGAACCCTCAACCTAGGCTCCCATTCATATCTAGGGTAGGTCTGCCCACCTCAGTCAACCTAATCCAAGTCATTCTTCACAGCCATACCCAGACATTTGTTTCCATGGTGGTTCTAAACCCTATTGATCAAGCCATCAAGATTAATCATAACAGGGTGAATGAATGAAGAACTATCCCCAAACTTCACTGTCATAAAGCAATTTACATGGAGCATAATATTGGGAATGAGAAATTGGAAGAGTGCCAAAGGTCTTCTGTTTGGGACAGTGTGGCTGAAGATAAAGGATACAGCTCCAAGATGGCTAACTAACATGGCTGGTAAGTTGATATTACATGTCCACCAGGATCTTAGCCTAATGTTTATTGGCTGAGAGAGCCTGGCTGTGATACTGGAACAACAATCCCTAGTCTGCTTAGATGTCTTTAGAGAAGAGTTTCTAGAAAGAATGTCATTTAAGTTCAGTAAAATCTGTAAGACTCCTTGTAACTGAAGTCCCAGAAAGCTACCTGGACTTCACTTACTTCTTGGACAAACAAGTCATTTAGCAAACTGAAATTAAAGGGATGGAAGATGCACCTTCATAGTGGATTATCACAGACAGAGCAAATGTCTCTAATCCAGTACAGCAACAAAATTATGCTTGTTAGATTTTCAACTATCCCCTTCACTCCGTATGTTATTCCAAACAGAACAGAGATGCTTCATAGATATTTATCTCATATATTCATCACATCTCCCTCCACCCTGGATATTTAATCACTCTTTGTGATACCTTGAAACAATTGTTTCAATCAAGGAATTAATCAATCAGCTTCCATTAATTTTTGTATTGCTCACCCCTTTCCTTTCCTTTTCCAGCCCATTCCCATATTGATTATAATACTCCAGTGCATTGGGGATCTTGAAGAACAAGCCTTGCCCTGTGGCAACAGTGTACTCTGTGTGGCAGAGGGCAAGGCAGACAATGAGAAAACAATTAAAATACACTTTCCAAGTAGCAGAATGATCTTAACAATGGTAATACTTTTGAAATATTTAGCTAGCTTTCACCTCACCCTTTCTTTTTTATGCCTCCAAGGAGTCGGGTACCAAAAGAAAAAAAAAATCAGCACTACATATCTTATCAGTAGACCCAAAAGTGGAAATTAACCAGTGGTGAAAATCTCTTGCATTGAGTCCCTCTATTTGCATTCATTTGCATATGAATCCCCAACTAATTGTTTTGAAGTAACAATTAAGAGAACAATAGACAAAAGAAAGGGGCTTGAGGCTGCAAAAGACACCTGGGAGACTGTATTTAAAGCTTTTTACATATTTGATTTTATTTTTTAAATAAAGAAAAAGGCACCAAATCCTATACACAAAGTAATGTCTGACAAATGAGGTGGGGAGGAGGCTTCTAACCTCCTGATAATGTTTGCTCATAGACAGTCAGATGGTTCTTCCTGTACTCATCTGGAATAACAAGGTCTCAAGGTGTGGTTAGAACCCAGGACCTTAGTAAAGATGGTGCCAAAGCCAACTCTGGGCTGCATTTCTTTCCCCAAGCTGATAAGCACTGGCCTTTGTTCAGCCTGGCAATTTCAAATGGTTGTTTGAAGTTCCTCTCCCTTCATGGAATGTCTGTCCACTGTGAAAGGGGTGCAGTGGCAATCTCCTTTATGATCCTCAACAGTTCACGTTTGGCCCCAAATTGACAAAATACATTCAGACAAACAAACACCCTGCCTTTAAGTCTTCCTGCAGTTCAGCAAGCATCCATCTTGTATCAAACAAGCTTTTTGAGGGTCATTCTCATATTTGAATTTTTACCTTCCACTAGATTTTACCCTTCTTCTGATGATAGCATCTTATTATTTCTTGTATAAAATGTTTTTCTCATTCTCAGTCTCGAATGCAGCTCTAAGAATGGTATTAAAATAAGAGAGGCAGTGTACAGGTTTGGGATTCTGTTCTTGAAACCAGCCCTTACTAATAATATATCACTTTATGTTTTCACTTTTGTATTTATTTATGTGTATGTTATCAGTGTTATATATGTGTGTGAGTATGTGGGTTTTTTGTTTGCTTTGTTTTGTTTGTTTGTTTGTTTGGCTGGTTTTTCAAGACAGGATTTCTCTGTGTAGCTTTGCACCTTTCCTGGATCTCACTCTGTAGACCAGGCTGGTCTCAAACTCACAAAGATCCGCCTGGCTCTGCCTCCCAAGTGCTGGGATTAAAGGCGTGCACCACCGCCACCTGGCAAGTATGTGGGGTTTTTGCATGTATGTGTAAGGGATATGTAGAGGGAAGCTAGAAGAGAATGCCTGATTTTCTGTTCTATCATTCTTCATTTTGAAACAGTCTCTTTGTGAAACTAAAGCTAGGCTAGTGGCCCAGAAGCCCTAAAGACCCTCCTGTCTACCCTCCAACTCCACTCTCAGCACTGACATTGTAAGCAAGTACCTGGCCATGCCTGGCTATTTACATAGGTGACAGAGACCTGCCTGGCTGTTTACATGGGTGACAGAGATTCAAACTCATGTCCCCATGCTTTCAAGGCAGGCACTCCTATTCAATGAGCCATCTTCCTAGCCAAACACAGCTCCTTATCAATCTGAAGCATATTGTTAATGGTTTCCTCCAGTTATTTATTGTACTAAAAGGCATTGCTAAATCTGGAATTGTATGTTAAATTGATTCCACTGGCTTTTGATATGAAATATGAAAGTCAATAAAAGCTTGCCATTATAAATTATGTATATATTGTGGGATTATTTGTCATTAGTAGCTAAATTACCCAATGTGCAGTTACATAATATGTGTTACCGTACTTTATATATGATCCATGTACTCATACAGTCTTGTTCTTCCTTTGTTTTAAAACAGCACAGGAGAGCAATGGACTTAACATATGATAGACAACTGCTGTACTATACACCCTCAACCAAACGTTCTATCTTATTACAGTGAAAGATTCCATAATCCAAAAGTTATAAATGCCTGACAGCTATTAATGGCCATTTACGTATGTGTAGTGGGTATACTTTCTGGACTAATGATTAATCCCCAAACTCAGTGGTAACCTTCCTTGTTTGTACCACAGGTAGTGAGGGGCTACAGCAGCACCATGGCTAGGCTTCTCCTGGCCCCAGCCTCCACTAGGCCTGAGTTTGAAATTAGTTTTGGTTTTGGTTTCTGCACCCTTTTAGGTTTCAGTTTCTGTTTCTGTTTCAGTTACTATACCCTGTTAAAGCAGGAAGAGGAGTCCCAGCCAATCAGGTTCAGGATGCCCTCATCCTCTCCTGGCTGCCTATAAAAGGAGCCTGTGTGCTCCATTCTGAATCTCAGCCATTTTGTTGTCTATCTGGCTGACCCCAGCATGCTGGAATCAACAACATTCTTGTTGATTGCATATGTGAGTGGTGGTCTTTGTTTTTTGGGGTATTCTGCAGACCTTAACAGTAGGCTTCTCCTCTTACTATAATTTGATTCTTTTCCATCTTCTCAACTAGACTTTGGGCTAAAGGAACAACTCCTGTCTGTGATGTATCACTCTTAGGGCAGAGCCCAGAAGCAGGAGTCTAATCTGTACCATAAGACTCTTCTGTTCCATTAATGCTTCTGTTCCAACATACGATACAACATGTCCTATATGGGTTGGACTGGACAAGTCTACCATCTATACATCAGAACTACAAGAAATATGGATAAGGAACTGCTTATAAAGATAAGAGTGGGTGATTTTGAAAAATACACTCTCTGACACAATAGAGATGTTCTCTCTTGAACTAGGTGCTGTAGAGGCCACCACTATGGCATTAATCTAGTACCCAAGTTTTTGTTGGCATTCTAGAACCTTCCTATAGATAAAGGTCATTTACCAGTGTCCCAGGGTTAGGTTTTATGGACCTATGACACCTGAGTATCCTCATACATCATAAGGACAGGAACCCCTGTGCTGTGCTGTGCTCTGCGGTCCCATGCTGTGCTTCACTATTGCTGTTGCACACAGGTATTCTGGAAATGAATGTGTGGGTCTCAGATGTGCTTAGCAAGCTCTCTATATCTATCAGTAATCTCTTCTTATTACACTGTTTTAAAAAATATAAAAATTCATTTTTCAAATGTTAATAATGCTAAAATGCTGTGGCTTTAATAGGACATAAATTCTCATTCATATACTCATATTCTCTAAGGCATTCTAGAAAAGGCAATTGTCTGCATCTCATTTCATAGCCAGTGGTGTCTGAAGTATCCTTAGGTGGGCACTAGACTAGCAACAGTCACTATGATAATGCATCTCACTGTTTAATGTCATGAGATAATAAAAACTTATCTCACATTTCTGTAAGTCATAAATTTAGAAGGAACTCTGTTCTATAATTCTGATCCTAGGGTCTTTCGTATGACAGTCTGATGATGGTGACATCTGGTCTCAAGTTTGTGGAAATGGGAAGACTTGAAAACTGTGAACTTGACCCTTAAGTTTTAGAGATGTCATTTCACAATTTCTCAGATGATAGACATAGAGCTAGTTACATGGCAGATAAAAACCCCAAAGATAGGTTGGAACATGGAGAAAAAGAGGGGAGTAGAGAGAGAACTGGTCTGAGAGAAAAACATATTATTCCTTTTCATAATCTAACCTCAGGGGTCAGATAAGCAATTTTGCTATATTCTAAGAGTTGAGAAGGCAGGCTCATGTTAGAGAGCACAGACAAGATGCCTCACCTTTCAGTGGATTAGCAAAATCACTCTGAAGATGAGCATGTGCTATGAGATTAATCCTGGTATGACCATCATTAGAAAATCCAATTTACCAAAGGTACCCTGGCCGCACTTCCTCTTAATCTAGTTCTGATGAAACACACTGGATTTGAATTTAAAAAAAAAGTGTTATAGCTAAAAGGAAAAGACCATAAAATAATCACAGGAAACTTTTTCCAATTACCAATTCAAAGAGTTTAAGTGATTGCCCAGGGTAAGACTGATAATTAGATATAAATATACTAAAATTAAACTAGGAATCTCTACCATGAGCTCCTTTCAAAGAATCCAAGCATTAGGACTTGTTTGATTGAGCTCTGTTATACAGGCTCTTGACCATGGTATAGTTCACAGGACAACCTCTAATTCTCAAATTTATTGAACTTGAAATCAGCAGTTATCCAAGCTTGGATATTTGATTAGATTGATGTGTTTAGGTGGTGGTGACCAGTACCTAAATCATTACTCAAAAATGAAATATCAGATTACTAAATAACCAAATGATCGTTGCTGGATTTTTCCATTTATTCTCAGCTCCATGAACTAATTTGTATGAGATAAACTGAATGTGTCAGTTGTCTGTAGCACTGTGGTTAGTTACAATGACTGAAGAACCTGACCAAACACTTTCAAGGATTAATATTTGATTTTGGTTTATGGTTTAGTAAGTTTTAGCCCATCGTGACAAGAAGATGTGATAGAACATCTAAGATTATGGTACCTGGAAAATACAGTAAAAACTTTCTAACTCATAATAGACAAGGAAATAGCAGAGGGTAAATAAGTGTAGTATAATACATCCTCAAAAGATTCACTCTCTAGGGACATACTTTTTCTATCTAGACTCCATCTCCTAAAAATTCCATAACCTCCATAAATAGTGTCATCAACTCATGATGAGTTATAAAATTTTAGAGTAAAACTCAAAATATTTTACCTCTCACTCACAAAACTCATATAGCCATCTCATAATGCAAAAATGTATTTATTTAGACTTCAAGAGTTACACAAGTTCTAAAAGTGATTCTAAAGTCCAAAGTTTAAATTCTATTCTGAAATTCAAAGTAATCTCTTGACTGTGAGACCTTGTGAAATCTAACAAGTTGTTTTATATACTTTCAACACATGGTGACAGTGACATAGAGTGAGCATTCTCTTTATTTTCAAATAGTTTTCAAATATTTTCAAATGGCTACAATATCATTAACTATAGTTTATAGTTTGCCTGATGGCTAAACATACCTTCTTTGACTGTAGTGTACATTTTTTCCGCACCTTTCTGCTCTGCTTTTTTGTCTTGATGCTGACTATCAATGTAGTAAAGTGTGGCCACCATCAACTGTGGCACTGCTTGAATGACATGCATCTTGAAATTCCCTCTCACTCAGATTTTGAAATGGGTCTTACTCAGATTTTCAGGACTCAGCAAAACGTAGACAGACCTTTTTTTTTGTTCAAAAATGTAATATGAATGGCCTCCATTTCATTTGATAACACAGCCTTATTCCCATCTGGGAGCTAGGAAGTACAGTCTTCACTGCCCAGCTTTTTATTGGCATTCCTGTCTTTTGAACTCTCATCAGAATCACTCAGGGGCTTCTCAAGTCTCTCTCTCCAAATTCTTGTGAATCCCTCCTGAAAAATGTTTCTAAGGGTTTAAGAATCGCATGGTCAGGTGTAGTCACAAAAACATTTCTACCTTTTTGTTCCTGATTTTTCTGGAGTTATTTCTTCAATACTGTGATCACAATAGCTGACAGTGCTTACCTAAGAGAAAAAAAAAGTTTAATTTGGCTCACAGTTTCATAGGATTTTAGTTCACGGTGACAGAGAAGGCATGGCACTAGGGTAAGAGCTTATGGCAGAAGCTGTTTATGTCATACAGAACAGGAAGCAGAAAAAATGACTATAAGCCTGGGATGTTGTAACCTGAATGACATAGCCTGAACACTCAGTGATGGCCTCCCTCTACCTATTCCCCAATTTCCTAAAGGCTCCAGGGCAGCCAACACCAGCTGGGGACTGGACATTAAAAGTATGACCATGTGGAGAACATATACTATTGGAACTATAATGTCGTATGAGTTGTTTCTATGAAACTTTTGAACTGAAGAGAAGAGGTCAACTTTGCCTAAGAGATCAAATTTATATGCCTAAAAAATATTCTATATATTTCTATTTAGCATTTTGGGTGCTTTGTGTGGGTCTGTAGTGAAATCCTCTGTGTTGTGTATGACACTAGCAATTTTTTTCATGTTTTCCCCTGTTTTTAACCCTCCTAGTTTGGTAATTTTACTAGTCATTTCAGACAGTCAGCTTGTGGTTTTATTACATCTTCCATTCTGGTGTTTGCTGATTTCGACTCGTTTGTCTTCTCTTAGTTCCTCCATTTATTTTTATCTTCTAAATTTTTCACAAGGCAATTTAAATTACTGATTTAAAACATATTTTTAGTTGTTAATTTGTTTTAGTTTTGTAAATGTTCTTAACACTGGTTGAGTTGTTATCTCACAGATTTTGATGAGTTGTATTTTAATTTTTATTCTGTCAAGTATGTAATCTTTGTATTTATCCCAAAGAAAGAAACATGTCTACTTAACAGCATTGTTGATTATTTGTCTTTCCTGATCTTTTTCTTAATATTTCTACAAATTTTTAAGAAGAGGTGTTAAAATGTCTAAGTATTCAATGGAGGTTTATTTTTAGTTCAGGCCTCCGGGCTGGCTTCAGATTTGCCTCACACATTGTGTTTCCTTGTTGTATGTCATAAACACATTTAAGATTAGGGTAGTAGTCTGGAAGGGCTGATCTTTTTCTCATGATAGGGCCCCATTCTCTTTCTGGTAATTTCATTTGATCTGAACACAAATTTATCTGATATTAATGCAACTATCATACTTTACATTATTGTCAGGATTTCTGTATTTTCTATACTTAGGTCATAATTTATAATTCACTTTACCAATCATTTTAATTGGTGGAGTTACATTACTACACTAAATGAGATTTCCAATGTGCTAGGGAAGACCATTCCATTTTATTTTTCCACTATTCAATTTTTCCTTTCTATTTACTTTGTCCTATCTGCCTTTCTGTTACTTGAAGGTTTTTAAGAACCCTGTTTTGATTTGACAGTATATTTTTGAGTATGTTCATAGCATATAAAATTTCATATGAGATTTCTATGGTTATTTTATGTATTATATTTTGTGCACAAACATATGTGTTTGAGATTTGTGTCTTAACACATTATACTGGCATTGTAAATTGAGTTTTTATTTTTGTTTTTGTCTTTTTAGACCAGTAGTGTTTGGTTTTTAGCCTAGGTCTCTGGGCTATCCAGTCTCTGATTCTTGGTTACCCAAGCAGTGTCAGGTATGAGTTCCATCTTGAGGAATAGGCCATAGGTCAAATCAGACACTGCTTGACTATTCCCATGAGTTCTGCGCCACCATTGTCCTAGAATATTAGGCAGACAATACAGTTGTAGGTCAAAGGTATTGTGGCTGGGTTAGTGTCCACAGTTCTCTTTCAACAGCCTGCAGAGTACCTTACCACACCAAAGAGAATGGAACATAGGGGTGAGAGGTCCATGTAACCACCAAATCAATTTCTCCATGTTCAATGAATTGTGTGAGTGTTGTCCTTGGCAATGGGGCCCCACTGTCCCTTTGCAGAGAACAACCTTTTGTCTTAACAACAGCCTGGGTTGTTTTGGTATTTCATTAGGACCTGCCCCTGGCCAACAACTCAACTGAATGCAACCTACTCCCAGCACTGGAAGCTTTGCCTGGCTACTAGAGATGACCAGTTAAGACTCTGTATCTCCCATTACTAGGAGTCCTCATTAGAATCAACTTCACAAATTCCAAAAAATCTTTGCTGCACTAGGTTTGCATACCACTTTCAAAATCTTCTCCTCCCTGGTTCCTGTTGTGTCTTTTGCACTCTCTTCCTCTGTCCCTTGCCTGCCACCTGATCCCCCTAGCTCCCAACCCCACCTACCTTCAGTCTACCTGCAAATTATATTTTATTACCCTTTTCCAGGGATTCTGTATGTCCCCACTAGAGCCCTCCTTGTTACCTGATCTCACTGGGTCTATGGATTGTAGCTTGGTTATCACTTACTTAATGACTCATATCTACTTATAAGTGAATACATATCATATTTGTCTTTCTGGGCCTGGGTTACATAACTCAAGTTGATTTTTTTCTGCCCATCCATTTGTCTGAGAACTTCATGATGCCATTAAAAAAAAAAAAAAAAAACACGATGAGTAATACTCCATTATGTAAATGTACCACATTTTGTTTATTCATTCTTCTGTTGAGGGATATCTAGGTTCTTTCCAGTTTCTGGCTATCATGAATAAAGTCACAATGAACTTGTTTGAGCAAGTATCCTTGTGGTAGGATAAAGTGTCCTTTGGGTATATGCGTATGCCCAAGAATGGAATAACTGAGTCTTGAGGTAGATTGATTCCCAACTTTCTGGGGAACTGCCATATTGATTTCAATACTGGCTGTACATATTTGTATTCTACCAGCAACAGAAGAGTGCTCCCCTTGCACCATATCCTTAGGAACATGAACTGTTGCTTGTGTTACTGATCTTAGCCATTTTGACAGGTGTAAGATGGAATCTCAAAGTAGTTTTGATTTGCATTTCCCTGATGACTAAGAATGTTGAACATTTTTTAAAAAACTGTTTCTCGGCCATTTGAGATTCCTCTATTGTGATTTCTCTGTTTATAACTGTTCTCCATTTTTTTATAAATATAAACTTTTTATAATAATAAACTTGGATTATTTGTTTTTTTGATATCTAGTTTCTTAAGATCTTTATATATTTTAGATATTAGTCCTCTATCAGATGTAGAGTTGGTAAAAAAATCTTTCCTAATCTGTAGGCTGCCACTTTGTCTTCTTGATAGTGTCCTTTGTCTTACAGAAGTCTTCCAGTTTCATGAGGTCACATTTATTATTTTTTTTATTTTAGTGTCTATCCTATTGGTATGCTGTTCAGAAAGTTCTCTCATGTCCCAGTGGATTCAAGGCTATTTCCCACTTTCTCTTCTATCAAGTTTAGTGTATTTGGTTTTATGTTGAGATCTTTGATCCACTTGATCTTAAGTATTGTGCAAGGTGATAAATATGGATCTATTTGCATCCTTTTACATACAGACAGGCATCCAGTTTGACTAACATCATTTGTTGAAGATACTTTCTTTTGTCCTGCATGCATCTCTGGCTTCTTTATCAAAAATTAGGTGACAATAGGTAATGAGGGCCTTTGGGATCCAGCACCAAGATCCCCTTCGGAGTTCAGATCAGAAGCTACAGTGACATGAAAGAAGCTTAGAGTATCTCAAATCTGAGAGTAAACAAAAATCTCTCACTTGTGTGCTGTTCTTCTGATCATGCCTCTTTATTGTTCTGCTTTTCTTCTAATTTTCTTATCCTAACTGTCCATAATTTCTTAGGTCTAATTCTCTGTTCTAATCCTCCTGCTTCTCCTTATCTAGCCAAAAAATTCTCTTTTTACAGGAGGTTTGAAGCAATAAAAAAAAAATACAAGAGTTACCTCTCATTGGTCAAAAGCACAGTCCTATGGTAAGTGATAAGGATCTGAGCAATTTACCATGGCAATATAAGGTTTCAAGGTTTCAGGAGTAAGACAGTGATCAGAGCCCAGTGGTGCAGTGCCCAGGGAGGCAAACTTTGAGACATGTCATGTCAGCTAGACATGACAAGAGAAGAACTGGTATGCTTTTCTTAGGGTGCTTTGTGTTTATAACCTTGGTTAGACACCTACAACTCTGACCTTGTGCAATTGTAAAGTTTTAAACTTATGATCTATTTACAAAGGCCTAGTCTAATTTGAACTTGCTCTGAGGTAAAAATGAGGTAAATGCCTGTAATTAGTCTTAGACTGAGGAGAAATTCATATTTTCTTGTGTTAGTCTGAGCAAAAGGAACAAAACAGGCTTTTAAATGTCTACAGTCCTTGTGGAACAACAGATACAGCCATGAAGCACATTCTAGCATATTGTCCATATGTCAAAATTATACAGCCCAATGAGAAGTCATCTTCCTGACCATCCACAAATATGTGTGCCCATTAAGATTGAAATTCAATTATGAGATTACATGTACAAATCACATGAAAATGCATGGTAGTGGGAAAATATCATAGCTGTTATTGCACGAGTAAAATTACTGATGAAAGCAACTGGTTTCTCAGATCCCATGGCCCTGAATAAAAAGTCAGTAGCCCAACAGGTTTCCTCCATTAGAGAACCTTTCATCTTGTAGATTGGCATCTGAATTATCAATTGCTACAAGCTGTAATTGTGTCAAGGTCCACAATAGCTCCTGACAGTCTCTCCTGACACATAGGTATGTGGATTTATGCCTGGGTCTTCAATTTTATTTCATTGATCAACCTGTCTGTTTTTATGCCAACGTCATGTAGTTTTCATTACTATAGCCTTATAGTACAACTTGAGAGCAGGAATGGTGAGATTTCCAGCAGTTCTTTTATTGTTCAGGATTGTTTTAGTTATCTTGCATTTTTTGTTTTTCCATATGAAGGTGAGAATTGTCATTTCAAGGTCTATAAAAATTGTGTTCAAATTTTTATGGGGAGTGCATTGAATCTGTAGATTAGTTTTGGTAGGAAAGCCATTTTTTACAATGTTAAACTTACAAGTGCATGAGCATGGGAGATCTTTCCATCTTGTGAAATCTCCCCCAATTTATTTCTTCAAAAACTTGAAGTTCTTGTTATACAAGTGTTTCACTTACTTCATAAGAGTTACCCCAAGATACTCTATATTATTATAGGTCATTGTGAAGACTGTTGTTTCCCTGATTTCTTTTTCTGTCCATTTGTCATTTGTATCTAGAAAGGCTACTGATTTTTTTTTTTTGAGATAATCTGTATTCAGCCACTTTGCTGGAAGTGTTTATCAGCTGTAGGAGTTCCCTGGTAGCATTTTTAGGGTCAATTACATATACTATTATATCATCTGCAAATAAAGGTATTTTGACTTTTTGCTTTCCAATTTCTATCCCCTTGATCTCCTTCAGTTGTCTTATTTCTCTAGCTAAAACTTCAAGAACTAAATTAAACAGATATGGAGAAAGTGGACAACAACTTTGCCTTGTTCTTGGTTTTAGTGGAATTTCTTTGTGTTTCTTTCCATTTAATTTTATGTTGGCTATAGGTTTTCTGTGAATTGCCTTTATTATGTTCAGGTATGTCCTTTGCATCCCTAATCTCTCCAAGATTTTTATCATAAAGGGGTGTTGGATTTTGTCAAAGAACTTTTCTGTATCTAATGAGATAATCATGTGATATTTTTCTTTCAGTTTGTTTATATGGTGGATTACATTTTAGTATGATTTTAGTATGTTGAACTATCCCTGCATCTCGTGGATGAAGCCTACTTGATCATGGTGAATGAAACCAATAAAATGATTTCTAATGATATTCTGCTATACTGTATATCAGTGCATTACCCATCATCATCAGAGAGGGTTTCCTCTGGCAGCAGATGAAACAGATTCAGAGACCCACAGCCAGATATTATGAGAAAAGAGAGTCTAAATTGGAGGTCTCCAATAAATCCCTCCCCTCAGAGCTTAGGGAATCCCACAGAAGAGGAAGCAAAAAGAGTGTAAGAGCAAGAGGGGATGGAGGACACCAGAAGAACAAGGCCCTCTAAATCAAATAACCAAGATGCATATGAGCTCACAGAGACTGAAGCAGCAAGCACATGTCATACATGGGTCCACACACCAGGTCCTCTGGATACACATTATAGCTTTTAGCATAGTATTTTTTGGGACTTCTAATTATGAAAATGAGGGGAACCCTGTTCTTGAGACTCTTTTTTCCTGCTGAGTTGATGTGTCCAACTTTGATATGTTTTTTTGCTTCATCTTATTATATTTAATTTTTTTTGTTCAGTTGTTATCTCTTAGAAGCTGTCTAATGAGAGACAGAAAGGGAATTGGTCTGGAGGGAAAGGGAAGTGGGAAGTGGGAGGAGTAGGAAGGGAAACTGTAATCAGGATATATTTTTTGAGAAAAGAAGGAAAAATGTAAAAACATATCTTAGTTGATGTGGAAAAATAAATTCGAAGGAAATCTAGACACCATACCTCTCTTTAATTTCCCATGTTCTTTTTTTGTTTAGTGTTGTCTTAACACTTTCCTTTAAATATATTCAGGAACATACATTAGAGTATGGTATGGTAATTTTTGCTTCAACTACCAGAAACAAAACACAACAAAACACAACTTTAGAAAACTCAGGATAAGAAGGAATCTCTGTTGTATTTTCCTACACTCTTTTTTTTTTTTTGTTATTTCACCTTTCCTGGCATTTTTGAGTTCCTTATATTATGTCTGTTTGATATTATTCAGATAACCAGCTTTGACTATTCATTTATATGAAGTCTGAGAATGAACACATTCTCTCAGTTTTCCATTATTGTAACATATTGATTTCCTCCTTGCTCCTGAATAATATTTTACCTAGGTATGAAGATGTAGATTATTTTTCTTCTTTTACTAAAATGTCTGGTCTCTTCATTCTGGATCCCATAAATTCTGATAGGAAACTATTATTTTAATTGTTTTTCTCTTAAAAGTAAGGTGTCATTTTCTTTGACTACTCTAAAGAATTTTTATTTGTCCTGCTTTCAAAACAATAATCATAATGTGTCTGCATTTATTTGATCTTTTTTTCCTGCTCAGGGCTTACTGATCTTGATTCTGTGGTTTTATGTCATTTGATAAATTTGAGCAACTTGCTCTAGTCATATTTTAATGTATTTTCTTTGCACTGTCTTCTGGGATTTCAATGATATGAAAGGTAGATCATTTGTTATAGCCCCTGAGACCTCTAAAACTTAGGCCATGCAATTCATTTCTTCAATTCTGCTTCCTCTCTGTTATTCCTAGTCAGTGACTTCCATTATTCTGTCTTCTGGTTCATGGTACATACCGTCTGTGTCATCTATTCTGTCCTTGAGTCTGTCCGTTGAGCTGCTCATTTCAGTAGTTGTTCTTTCAGTTATGAAATTTCCACTTGGTTGTTCATGTGTTTTTTTAATTGTTTATGGAGACTTTCTGTCATTTCTTTTGTCACCAGCACATTTATATTGTTCACTAAAGCATTTTTTTGGAGGGGCAGATCTGCTCTTTTAACATCTTAGATAATTTTGACGGTTTTGTGGTGTTGGTGATGGCATCCCTTGATTTCCATTGTGTAAAAAAAAAAAATCTGTTTGAGTTCTTCCTAGTGTCCAATATGACAAATAACTTTTGGTTGAAATCTGGACATATTTGTGTTACATGATTCTCAGTCTTAAGTCTTCTCTTTTACTTTTTTAGGTGGCCTTTTCTTTCTTTTTCTTTTTTTCTTCCTTCCTTCCTCTATTTCTTGCCTGCTTGCTTTTTTGTAACAGCTTCTGATGGTGGAAGAGTAGGGTACCTTCTTAGGACCAGATAGAAATAGATTTATAATTCTTCTAGTCATTTTCTTCTAACACACAAGGTGGGGCAAACCCCTCCTGACCAATAGGCAGAGCTGAGAAGCTCTAGTTTCAGCCCTGCTGACATCAGTGAGGGCTGCCTTTTCACCACTAGACTGTCTCAAAAGAGTAAAGCCCAAAGAGCAGAAGCGCCAGGTATGAGTGAGAATATGGACTTTCCATAGTCTGAACTGACTCTCTGCATAGAAAGACTCATTTCTGGCTGCCAGAAATTTAAATTCTAGATTTCTATTGAGCTTCACCCAAAACTATCAGAAGGAATTTTAGAACTTTCTATCACAGCCTGGAGTTGGTCTCCACTCAGCCTTTGCAGGTAGAATGGGGCCAGAGTTTTACATAAAGCAGAAAATGATTGTCTGGAGGTTTTCTATATTACTAGCCCTCACCATTTTTAGTTCTTAGACTAGGGCTTTTGGTAAGGGTTTTTACTTTATGTGCTACTTGGATCCTCCAAAATCCTAACTATTAATTTACTGTGAGTCAGAATATCTAAGGTAAAAATGAAGGCTCAGAGAACTAAGTTCTCTAACTGGTCCTCCTTCATCTTATTATATTTCAGAAATGGCCCATATTAGGTTTATACATAAGACCTATAGTTTTTGTTTATTTTTCTTTTTTGAGATATAAGCTAACTTTTATTTTATTGCATATACTCTTATGCCTCTGCCTCCTGAACATTGGGATGTCAAAAAACATTGCCATGTCTACTTTATGTGGTGCAGGAATGTTTCATCAACTGAGCTAAGTCTCCAGACCTAGTATTCTTAATTATGCTTACTGGTTGAAGAAAGGAGTACTCTACTCTCCTGCAGCAGAAGCCTTGTTAACAGTGCTTTTAAAATAACATCATCTATAGCTAATTTTCTTGTAGTTTGTTTATTTTATGAAAAATCCATAGACCTGTTAATTTGAAAGATTGCCTGGCACATGACATAGTGACTGTGGTCAACTTGTCCAAATGCATGGATTCAAAATGTACGTGTGTATTGATTCATAACATTGGAATCTCTTCAGTCTCCCAAAGAGCAGAGAAAACCATAATCTACAGTTAGTGTTCACTTAATACACAAGAGAGTACTTGAACCAGACATACCCAACACCATGCATCCAATATTAAGAGTAAACAAAGAATAGTTATAAGCCAGACCCACTGGCACATACCTGTGCTTGTGAGACTGAGGCAGGAAGATTTGAGTTAAGAAATGCCTGAATTACACAGGGAGACCCTGTCTCAGAAAGGAAAATCAGCTTTAAAAATAGAAATAAAAAAGAGAAATGGCGTTTACAAGTTTATAGATAGTGCTGTCCTAGGAAGGGAACAGGTTGGCAAGTCTTTCAATCTCATAGCATCACACTTAGTCACTATGACTTACTTCCAGTTTATAAATGGACAAATGCAAGCTAGGGGTTGACAAATTTTGCAATAAGTTAATGGGTCATCCATTGTTCAAAACTTATCTGACTCTAGTGTCTAGGTTCTTGATTGTTAGAGATCTGGGACACTTGGATGAAATGAATATGCACTTAGTACTTCATATTGGAGAACATAAAAGTAATATCCAAGATCACAATAATCTCTAAATTTAACCCAGGTTTGTTTTTATTGATAAGATCTTCTAACAATTCGTGCTACATCAGTGATCCACTTGCCACTGGGATTTGCAACACAGTTTAACAGAACCTCAGTAAATAAAATGTTAGTTTTTTTTTTTTTTTTTTTTTTTTTTTTTTTTGGTTTTTTCAAGACAGGGTTTCTCTGTGTAGTTTTGGTGCCTGTCCTGGATCTCACTCTGTAGACCAGGCTGGCCTTGAACTCACAGAGATCCGCTTGGCTCTGCCTCCCAAGTGCTAGGATTAAAGGCGTGTGCCACCACCGTCCAGCTAAAATGTTAGTTCTTTGTAATTTACTTACAGAGAATAACACTGTCAACATAAAAAGGAAATCATTAATTCACAAACTAGGGTCAGGGTGAAGATTAGTTGACCCATTTGACAGGACCTGATGGAGATTAAAGAGTGCATGTGGAACTCATAGGGAGCAGAACACATTGTCCCAGTTGCTCCAACATTGATAAATAATCATAAATTGTGTTAATAATGAACAGCCAATCATCTCACCACACAGCAAGGGCTGAGCTAAACCATCATATACATGTTGATAACCAAAGATGTACCTTTGGCTCAGATTTGAATTAAGTGTCATGAATTTTCTCTATCCCGGTGGACCCTAAAAGAATGCATAAAAGATCCCAGCATTCAGCACTAAAAGCTTCAGAGTCCTCCTTGAGAAGTACAGATTTTTTTTTAAAGAAACTAATGGATAATAGAATGTGAATTCTTGACTTAGAGTTCATGGTGATAGACATTGTACCATGAAGTTTTACTATAGTGGTTCTCATCCTTTCTCATGCTGCAACCCTTAACATTGTTTCTCATCTTGTGGTGATCCCCAACCATAAAATTATTTTTGTTGCTACTTCATAACTGTAATTCTGCTACTGTAATTATTCTATGCATCATAATGTAAATATCTGTGTTTTCTTATGGTCTTAGGCAACCTCTGTGCAAGGGTTGTTTGACTCTCAAAGGGGTTAAGACCCACAGTTTGAGAACCACTTTCTTTTTTGCTTTTGTTTTTTTATTAATTTTTTTCATTTATTTTATATACTAACCACAGTTTCCCCTTCCTCTTCTCTTCCTGTTCCCTCCCTCACCTTCTGTCTCCCCCACTCCCCATCCATTCCTTCTCCTGTTCAGAAAGGGACAGACTCCCATGGGAGCCAACAAAGCATGGCATATCAAGTTGAGGCAGGACCAAGGTCCTCCCCCTGCATCAAGGCTGAGCAAGGCATCCCAGCATGGGGAATATGTTCCAAAAAGCCAGCTCATGCACCAGGTACATGTCCTGATTCCATTGCTAGGGCCCTGCAAACAGTCCAAGCTACATATCTGCCATCCACATGCAGAGAGGGCCTAGGGTGGTCCCATGCAGGCTCCCCAGCTGTCAGTCCAGAGTCCTTGAGCTCCCACTAGCTCAGATCAGCTGTCTCTGTGGGTTCCCCCATCATGATCTTGACACTCCACTCTGTACTTGCTTCTACAATCCCTCCCCCCTCTTTTCAATTGGACTCCCAGAGCTTGGCCCAGTGCTTGGCTATGGATCTCTGCATCTGCTTCCATCAGTTACTGGACGAAGGTCTCTGATGACAATTAGGGTAGTCACCAATCTGATTACAGGAGAAGGCCAGTTCAGGCACCTTCTCCACTATTGCTAGGAGTCTTAGCTGAGGTCATCCTTGTGGATTCTAGGGAGTTTTGTTGGCACTAGGTTTCTCCCTAACCCCCAAAATGGCCCCCTCTATCAAGATATCTCTTTCATTACTCCTCTCCTTCCTCCCCCAACTCATCCAACCTGATCTCTAATGCTCCCATTCCCTCATCCCTTCACCACCTGCCCCCAGTTTACCAAGGAGATCTCATCTATTTCGCCTTTCTAGGGAAATCCATATGTCCTTCTTAGAGTCCTCCTTTTTACCTAGCTTTTCTGGGACTGTGGATTGTAACCTGATTATCCTTTTCTTTACATCTAGTATCCACTTATGAGTGAGTACATACCATGTTTGTCTTTCTGGGTCTAGGTTATCTCCCTTAGGATGATTTTTTTTTCCAAGTTCCATCCATTTGCCTGCAAATCTCATGATGTCATTGTTTTTCACTGCTGAGTAATGCTCCCCTGTGTAAATGTAGCACATTTTCTTTATCCATTTTATGGTTCAGGGGCATCTAGGTTGTTTCCAGGTTCTGGCTATTATGAATAACACTGCTATGAACATAGTTGAGCAAGTGTCCTTGTGGTATGATTGAGCATCCTTTGGGTATATGCCTAAGACTGGTATAGCTGAGAACCACTCTCTTAAGAAATGGAAATTCTCATCCTTTCCCTGTTTCCAGTTAAGACTGGTCTACCACACAAGGCAAAATTTAACAGACCAACAGTCTATAAGTATTAGAAAAAATTTATCTCAGAATCTCTTACATTCACTGGAGACACACATTATAATCCAATGCAGGGGATAGAAATCAATAAAACATATTGTGCTTACTAGAGTTATCTGGAAGAAAAGAGCCTCAGTTGAAAAATGCCTCCATAGATAGAGCTGTAGGCAAGTCTGTAGGACATTTTCCTAATTAGTGATTGATGTGGGAGGGACTAGTCCATTGTGAGTTGAGCCAACCTCAGTTTGTGGCCCTGGGTTCTATAAAAAGGATGGCTAAGCAAGTCAGTAAACAGCACCCATCCATGGCCCCTGAATAAGTTCTTGCCTCCACGCTCCTTCCCTCTTTGAGTTCCTGTCTGGTTTCCTCCAATAATGGACTACAATGTGGAAGTGTCTGTAGCTGAAGTTTTCTCAGCTACAAGTGTCAGCCAAATAAATCCTTTTGTTTTTGGTCATGATCTTTCATCATAGCAACAGAAACCATAACTAAAACAGAAATTGGTACCAGATAGTGGGGATATTGCTATGACAGACCTGAGCATGTGTTTTGGGGAGGATTACGGAAGGACTTTGAGAAAAGTCTTTGAGTGTTCAAATCTTGGCCACCTGCTCTGTGATAGCTTGGAAGATAAGAGTGTGGAGAGCAATTCAGATGATGGAGGCTAGCCTTGTGAAGTTTCAAAGGGAAGCAAAGACTCTACTGAGCTATTTATGTGAAGAATCTGTAGTGTCTGGGCAGCTAGAGATGAAGAATAGGCTGTCATTAATGAAAGACAAGAACCAATAATGTAAAACCTTTGCTTTGCTGGGACAATGGATATCAGTCTGCTGGCACTAAAGAATCAGCAGTGATTGAGAAGATACCAGCATCATCGAGTTGACATCTGCTAGGAAGTGGTTCCTGAGCCTTAGCACATCGGAGTTGTGTTCTAGAGGTGGCCTAGGTTGTAACTTGTATAGCTGTCAAACTTGGCACTATGTAAGAGTCTCCCAGGTGATACTTACTTTGAAGGCATGAGGCAGTCATGGAGAGCAGCTCAGACTTGGCACTGTGAGAGGCCCAGATAGGCAATTGGTGAAGTTGCAGCCTGAGTAGCAGTAGAAGCCCCAAGGACAAAAGGGTCATGAAGAAAAGTTGAGGCTTGCCACCACAAATGTAGCCCTAAAGAGGCTATTGTCAAAGTGCAACCGAGCTTCAGCATGAGACCCCAGCATTTTGGAGATGCTAGTACCATGCAATGACCACTAAGAACAGCATCATCAGTGGAGTGGAGCCATCTGGAGCCTAGAAGACAAGCTATATGTGCTGCAGAGGGCAGAGCAGGAGAAGTGACCCAAGCCCTTTGGAGGAGCCTAGAAGATCATCAGTAGATCCCAGAGATTACATACTGAGCTATTTATAGTTGGAGTTTGGTTTGGTTTTGTTCAGATTATGACTGTGCCCTGATTCTTCTCTCTTGAAATAACAGAGTATTGAACTTATTGTTCATTTTATAGGCACTCATTGTTGACAGACATTAAATTTTAAAAGACTGGACTTTAAGAGACTGGGTATTTTAAAGAAGCTGAAATTTTAATGTGTTTGAATTTGTAAAGACTGTGGAACTTTTTACTTTTGTAAAATGTTTTATATTGCAATGTCTATTATTGAGAGCCGCTGGTAGTGAAAGTCCATGAGAGTATACAGCAGTGACAACTAGTGTTCAGAAGGTCAACCTATCAGAACTAAGGGTTCTGTTAGAGGAAACCATCACACAAGGTGTTATGGGAATACTGCCTTTTGAATGAACTGGCTGTCTCTCGTTGTAAACTTCTTGTGCAATAACAGCTATGATTCTCCCCATCTACCGTGCATCTCCATGTTATGTGTACATGTAATCTCACGATTGCATCTCAATCTTGGGTACAACTTTCCCTATACATTTGGGGTAATTGGACAACTGTTCCCAGCTGTGTTTATTCTTCATTAACATATATCTGGCTAGGACCAGTCTCCAGACAAAAGTATTTCAGCAAAGATACCTTTGTCCAAGGACTAAACTGCACATAGATAAACATTAGCTCATCTCACTCACAGATAGAGAAAAGAACCACTAACAATTAAATCCTCAACCCCTTACCTTCACCCTGGGTTATTTACACAAGACCCTAATTTAAGAGATTTACTGCTCCCATTCCTGGGATGAAGTTTTAGCCATTTGCTAGTTACTGAGTTAAGGCAGTTACTTCCCACTGACCCAAGGAGATTGCCTTCAAGGCCAGGCAGGTGATAGGTGCCAAGCTTCTTTCTTGTGCAAATTAAGTTTTAACTCCTCCTCAGCCAGGTGCTATTCCTAGATTTTCTCCTCAGCAACTACTCTGAGCGGAAAGTACTTTTACTAACCAAATACTACGTGCTCTGACAGAGGTTGCTTAGCCACCTAGCATATGTCCCCCTCCCTATCAGAAAAGCAGCTGCAGCTGGAATGAGTGGGGAAAGTGGCGCCAAAGACAATTTTACTTTCTTGTGACTTACTGACCCCTAACATTCTATCTAGCCATTTCTAGATTACAGTTTGAGCACATAAATTCCCTAATGACCTTAGCCTTTAGTTGACCCTACCAGAGAACTCCCCTTTAGTCACTCCCCTTTGGGGATGTAATTGGAAGCTGACAATTAATTGCTTTATGTGTGGGTCCTTATCACCTCTCTCTCTGAGACCCTGAAAACTTCAAGCCTCACATTGCTTTACCAAAGAATTACTGTGTGGGTATATATACTGGTTCTCTGAGAGCACGAAGAAGAGACTTGATGGAGAAGAACAAAGATGAGGATGACTGAGATGGAAAGAACTAGGTAGAATGATGAGAGAACAGCAGAAGGGACGGAGAGTAGAAGGGACTGAGAGGAGCTAAGTAAGAGAGCAGAAAAGAAACTGTGCAGATAGAGTTGTCATAGAAGAATAAAGTAAATGAATTAAAGAACTCAGTGTGCTTAGATTCATTGAATATCCCTCAGATTAGAATCCTCAGCTGGTTGGTAGACTCTTCCGTGGACCCTGGGAGCAAGCAATATAGGCTGGACCTAATATTGTTTGCGTTAGTCTATATCAATGCAGGATCTTGGATATGTAAAAGAAAGGGAAGGTTGTGGCTTAAATGTGAAGTATTCGTGTATCAAGTTGACAAGGGATCAGCTGTGCTGGCTAGTTTTATGTCAGCTTGATGCCAACTAGAGTCATCTGCAAGAAGAGAGGCTCAGTTGAAAATGCCAACATAAGATAAAACTGTAGGCAAACCTTAGGGAATTTTCTTAATTAGTGATTGATGTGGGAGGTATCAGTCTACCCTGATTGGGGCCACCCCTAGGTTTGTGGTCCTAGACTCTATAAGAAAGAAGGCTAAGCAAGTCAGTAAGCAGCACTCCTCCATAGCCTCTGAATCATCTCCTTGCCTCTAGGTTTCTGCCTTGTTTGAGTTCCTGTCCCGACTTCCTCCAAAGATGGACCACAATGTGGAAGTGTCAGCCAAGTAAGCCTTTTCCTCCACAACTTGTTTTTTGGTCATGGTGTTTCATCACAACAACTGAAACCATAAGTAAGACTATTCTTGACATCTATCTACCTAAAAATCATTCATTCATTTATTCAATAACTAATTACCGGATATTTGCTCTATGCTGGGAACCATACAAAGCCTCTGGGTTACGTAAAGGAACTTCGTTGAGCTTACTGGCAAACAAAGACTATACTACACAGTAGATCTACCAGTTAATCACAGAAATAACATAAAGGAGTGGATTAGCTGCTGCAAAATAGAGGTTTTCCTTGCTATGAAGAGGTTTGTGACACTGTGTAGCAAGGAGCAATAACCTAGTCCAAGAGAGCAGAAAGCTTTCTCAGGGGAAGTGACATTTAAACAGGGGCATTGATTTGAGTGGGGTGAGCAAGGCCAATGTTAAGACAATTCCAGTCAGACAGAACAGCCTACACGTAAGTCCCAGGTCTTGGGGTTATACCACACACTGAAGAAGCCACAGAGAGGTGGCCACTCACCCCTGTGACCACAGAAGTGTGGAAGAGAGCATCTGAAAGGTCAAGGGTAAGGTACAGATTGGTTAGCATGCTTAGAGGGTCTAATGTCACCGGATCAGTTTAGTTACTTTAGGGATGACAGGAGTCTCTGCCTAACTCTCTTGCCTTCCTGTCTTTGTACTGAGCACAAAGGGTGAGGATGTGAAAGGTGCCCTTCTTACATCTTGAAAACCTCATCTTCTGCACAGCAGGGGTCCTCAAGGCACCCCCACTGGCATTTGGAGAGCTGTACTGACTGTGTCTTGTGAATAGTCCTCTCTGAGCAGAGAGAGTTATTTCTGTGTCAGCTCTTCAGATCACAGGCAGCTGGACTTCCAGGATCCTCATGGCCTGCTTAGGTCATCATGTAGCTGAGGAAAGGGGGTAGGACTCACCCAGCTACAAGCACTAGCGTGGACTAGCTAGAGGGTGTGCTGTAAGTGACTTTGAAACCTGAGGATGTCTTTTCCCCCCTTTGGAGCTCATTACAACACTGAGCCTGCTATTGATAATCCCACCAAGTCGGACATCAAAGAACAGCAGAGATTTATAATTTCCCTACCCCATTCAGTCATCCTGTTTCACAGAAACTCATTTCATTACAAAATGACAGGATCAGATAGATAGATAGATAGATCCAGAATTTCCCCATTTAGAATGGGAATTCCTTTAGCAGAATTATTTTTGTTTGTGTACAGAGTGGCTATGCTACATTTGAAAGAGTAATTAATGACCATATATTGATAGAACTATTGCTTACATGGCTAATTTCATTAATTTAGTAAACACTGACTGATTCCACTGGTCCATAAGGAACACTCCTAGGTGCTAGAGATGCAAGGGGAAAGAGACTCTCCAAGTTCCTAACTGTGTACCTCAAAAGAAAACTTAAGGTGATGGAGAGGGCCAATGAGATGGCTCACTAGGAAATGGTCCTGTTGCCAAGCCTGATGATAGTGGTTCAATCTCTGGGGTTCACATGATGGAAGGAGGGAACTGACTCCTGACTGTTTCCTCCACCTATGTGTTATGGCATGCACATGGTCACACACACTTTACACAAATTTAATGTAAAGTCAAAACAGATGAAAAGAAAGAGCACAGGAGAGATGAAACAGGAAGAAAGGAAGAAAGACAGGCAGAGAGAAGAAGGGAATAGAAAGATGAGGGAGGGGAAAGAGATTGCTGGCAATATAATTAGGAAAGAAATTCAATGTGCTGTGCCAACCACGCTTGGCGCAGTTTCTGACCAACAATTACCATGTAGTGCTCGACTCCAAAACTCTGTGACTTAAAACAACATGGTACTTAAAAAAAAAAAAGCTTTCTGCATTGACAATTCTGAAAGAATTCAGTTGAGTCTCTCTTTCTCTCTGTCCCTGTCTCTCTTTGTCTCTGTCTCTATCTCTGTCTCTTTTTCATGTGTACCTCTGTTTCTTTCTTTGTCTCACAGCATCATCCTCGAGATCTGCATGTCACTTGAGCTCCTTAAAGTGTAGTCATCCTAAGAAAGTTGCACTAACTGACTTCTACTTAAAGTAAAAACTCCCAATCATTTCATGTCAGAGCCTACAGCTAGAAATAGCACCCCTCTTGTCTCTTCTCTTGATATGAACATTAACAGACTCCATGAGACTCAAGGAGATGGTATGAATGTCCGCCTTTCAAGGGAAGAAGTGTAAAGACGTAAATAGTCATACGTAATCACCCACAGGGTCTGTGACACAGTATGGAGTGATAGAGTATGATTTTTCTCAGGAGATGATATGACAACTGACTGCAAAATGTCAAAAAGAAACTTAAATGCCAATACCTTCTCAGAGCAGACCATACTAGACCAAGGGACTAACAAGTACATGACTCATGAGTGATTGTTGTGTTTGAAGAAAGAGTGACTGCATGGGTGGCTAGAACTTAATGACTCTGAAACAGACTTTGAGGAGTAGAATAGGAAAAGTAGAATCAATAAACCCCAGACATAAATTTGAATGTTATCTTTAGTGTGAGTGAAGACATTGGAAGTTTTTGAAAATACAATGAACTCTTAAATATTTGAAGGATCACAGAAACTCATAAGCAGCACTTACTCTAGACATAGATAGGTAAGATGTACTTATGCAATCTTGATAGCATGGTTGCCTCTATAAGACCTGCAAAATGACAATTCTAGTTAACATGCCAATACTGATGAGGGAAATTTCACAGGTCTTACTCCTAGATAAAAAGCTATGGGTAATCAATGGCTACTAAAGAGGAGATTCAGTTTTCTCCAGGGATGAGCTCCCTGATAGATTGTCTGGTCAATCCTAAACACATGTACATGTGGGAAACACTAAATAGACTCAATAGCTTGTGTGTGTGTATAATAATAATAATAATTAATTGCATATTGTTATATATTGTTATGCATATATAGCTACACATCTATGTAGCTATATGTCAAAATAATAAAGAAGTTGTGAATTTGAGAGGGAGTGGGGAACATAGGTGGAGCTGGAGGGGAGGTGTGGAAATGATATAAATACAGTGAAGTATGAAATTATCAAAATATAAAAAATAAAAAAAACAGCAGATGGAAGAGCAGCAAAGTCACTATAGTGATAATTAAAGTATGAGGTGATTAAATCTTAGACTAGGTTCATTCAATGTGCCATACATATGAAGGTAGATAAATACACATGTATTTGAATAAATTAAGTATGGAGCCCTATACATATGTATAGGTGTTTAGGCATAGATACAATCATAAATATAGATTCAGAGGTAGATCCACATAGATACAGACTTAAATATAGACATTATGACATAGATATGCATATATATATACACACACACACACACAGAAAACATCTTAAGCTAACATAGAAAACAGTATATAGATATAGATTTAGATAAATATCAAGATAACATTTAGATAAACATATTGATTGGACACAGGTGGATACTCAGACAAAGATCTAGATACTTTTGAAATGGAGGCAACACAATCTGCAATTGAATGTTAGAAGAGTTGGCTTTAAGGGAGGTCTGTGAGTTACTCCACTAAAGGAGAATGAACTCAGGAACAGCCCTGAACTCTGAACTACCTGTAAAGGAATGCTTCCTCTCTATGTGTTCCTGATGATATTTTGTCCTATCACCCTTTACATGAACGCCCTCCTTCCCCCTCCCTTTCATCTCTCATTCCTCACTTTTGCACTATTCTGTTGGGAAAGCATTCATAATTATTGGAACAAGAAAGGACTGTGCTTCACCCAGGTGACTGCCAAGTACAAGATGTATGCTGCAGGCAAATTATCTCACTTCTTGAAGCTTCTGTTATTCAACTTTAAGTAAATAGCATGACATATCTTCAAGGCCTGCTATGAAAATTAAAAGCATAAAATGTATGGTATGTACTTAACACTATATCTAGAAACCAGTAGGGCTCATGTGATTCTAGTACCTTTTTCATTATCTTCTCAAGTGTCTCAAAATCTTGCTTGTTCTTCAAGATCCAGTCTTTCTTTGATGACTCGTGAAACTTTTTTCAATCATCCCCAGACTTGACTTTGTCAGTGCAGAGAGATTGTCCTCACGTAATGCAATCCCACAGTTGAAATATGGCATATTAGTTTTTTAATGTATTTGTTACAAATAATTTGTTTTATTAAAAATATGATAATGATTAAATATAACTTTAATTGATGCAATGATTCACTGTTCTGCTTATCTTCCATTGTCCTCTAACATCTGCCCAGTATGGAGTGCTTCATAAGTACAATGCAATTCCCTACAGGTTAATTCCAATTGTTTTTCCATTTGGTGAATAATTCTCTGTGGTGACACATTCAGTCACCCAAAATATTGTGCTTATAAATAAAGCTTATATGAGGAACAGAGGAAAAAGGCAGCCACTATATTAGACATAGAAGTCAGGCAATGGTAGCACATGCCTTTAACCCTAGCATTCAGGAGGCAGAGATCCATCTGGTTCTCTGTGAGTTCAAGGCCACACAGGGGAACAGAGCCAGGTATGGTGACATGCATCTTTAATGGTAGCACTAACCCTAGAGGTCTGGAGGTCTATACAGACAGACAGGAAGTGATGTCACTGGGCAGAGAAAGGAAGTGAGATTGCAGAACAGAAAGGCACATAGGCTTGGGTATACAGGAAGTAGGTCTCTTTGGAAGCTGAGGAGTTGGTGAGATAAGACATGGCTGTGGTTTGTCCTATTCCCTGATCTCTCAGTTTTTCACCCCAATATCTGGCTCCAGGTTTTTATTAATAAGACCGTTTAGCAATTCATCTTACAATTCTCCTCCAATATTGAAAGTCCAGTGGGAGCTGACTTTTATAAATTATTGTGGCAAATAGAAAGTTGCAAAGAAAGATCATAAATTTAAGAGAGAAATGAATGTGGGAAAATCTGGGTGAGGTTGAAGGAAAGTACAAAATGTGGATGTAGTCAAGATACATTCTATATATGTATGAAATTTTCAAAAATAAGTAAAAAATTAAATGTAAAAGCTAATATAGTGAGTCACATGTATATTCTTAGCTAAATATGACGGTCATTTTGGAATAAGTTTTATTCTTCTTATTTTCATTTAGTTTCAGACTCAATGGCATTTTCTAGATGTAATAGCATTCTCTGATGGACATACTTTTTTTGTCATTGTCACCTGAAAGTTAGACAGTCAACATCTACAAAATCACATTGATGTCTCAGAGTCTTAAGTGTATTGTATTACATTAGAACATGTGTGAATACTAAAAGAATTGTTCAGTACTCCTGGTATAAAATTTACCTCTGATAATGTCACCTCTTGTGGCAGACATGCACATTGGTTTCCCAGTGTATGTGTTATAAATAATTTATTTTATTAAAAATATTATTACTGAGTAAAGTTGTATAGTAAAATAAAATCCTGTGGGAGAAGCTTTGTTGATAAAGTACTTACCACACAAGCATGAAGATCTGACTTCAGATCTCCAGGAACCACATAAAAGGCATATGCAGGAGCACTTGTTCATAACTTATTAGGGTGGAAGGGAGGGACAGAGACAATAATATCCTTAAATCTCATTGGCCAGATGGGCTTAACTGAATTGATGAATTCAACATTCATTGAGAGAACCTGCCTCAAATGATAAGATGAGAGGAATCTAGAGAGTTGTCTAAACTCAACCTTTTGTCTCCACACATATAGACACACATGAATACACACACACATGCACACGCACATGTACATACACACTTTGCTCTTGTCTAGTTGACTTGTGTCCATAAACATATTTCTGACATTTTTGTATATTATAATGGCCTGCTCTCCAAAGCTAGAGCTTTCCCTCTCACTTACAAATTAGGAACACTCAGGCTTAGACTTTCAAATTCTCATCAAATGTACTCCCTTGATAGAAAGAGAAATCCTCTTCTGAAAGAATCTCAACACTATTTATAAAATTAATTCTGTACTCAGAAACTTAATATTCCAAGAATTTGTCACATCTTGTATCACTATTTTTTTCTCAGACTAGAACAGGAACAACATGAGGTTGTCTGTAAGACTGTTCATCTTTCTACTCCACTTGTTTATGAAAGGACTTGAGCATAATAGAGACTCAGCACCTTTCTATGTATCACTGAGTCATGACTTGCAACATGGAAATATTTTGGGAGACGGAGTGACCCGTTTCCAGATTTCAATGTCATAAGTCTCCATCCTTTGCAGTACTCTCCTTACCACTTCTAACAATTTCTCTGATTGATGAGTAATAAAACATGACATTCAGGAAAGGATAATCCTGAGATCAAATACTCTCTTGACAAGTTCATTCATTAATTTATCAGGTTAAATGCCATAGATCAGAGACTCTTAACCTGTGAGTCAAGACCCCTTCAGAGGTCAAATGACCCTTTCACAACAGTTGCCAAAGACCATCAGAAAACACAGATATTTACATTATGATTCATAGCAGTATCAAAATTTCAGGTATGAAGTGGTAACGTAAATAATTTTATAGTTGAGGGTCACCACAACAGGAGGAACTGTATTAAAGCGTCACAGCATGAGGAAGGTTGAGAACCATGGCTCTATATGATGTTATTAGATATGTGAAGTAACAAAATAGTGGTATCGTATAAATTCAAAAAATCAGACAGCTACCAAACTATAAAGGGACTCACATATCACTATTTTTTAAGTATATTTGTTCAAAAGGATTAAAGGGACTTGTCAAATGTATATATCTAAAGCATCCCCATATAAGTCTCATTTGGGCAAAATTTCTTAGTGTGATACTTAGAAGCCCAGATTTAGCAGAAACAGATTTGCCTCTCTTGGTCATCAAATTTAAGGAAATAGAGTGTAGTGCACATTGAAGAGTTAGAGAAAGTAGTGAAGATATTTCAATAGTGAAACAGCCTTCCAGAAGGAGTTGAGGATGTCTAAATGTAAGGGTGAGAATGAAGACAAAACAATGGTTTGTAGGATAGTAAGAGGAAAGAGTTAAGGACAGTGTTGAGATGTATCAGCTGTAACATTCCTTTCAGTCTATACAGTCAGAAGTAGCACCTTTTACTGAAATAGCCTAGTAGAAGAGGATAGAATAAAGAATAGGGATTTGGATCATTGGTGAAACTTAGCAGTAACGGTTTGTTCTATAGAAAGTTGATGAGTACAGTTTCAGATACCTAAAATATGAAGGCCTGGTGGCATATTGCATTCCAGTAGGCAACTAAAAATAATAATAAATAACTATAAGTCAAGATCTTTGAGAAGTATTTAGGTTAAAGGCACTTATATAGGATAGTGCAGACATATTAAAGGGTGTGGGTGTGGGTTAGACCCTGTGGAGTTCCAATAGTTAAAGATGCACATTGAGAGAAGAATCTGTCAAAGAAACTGCACAACAATTCTGAGTGATGTTGAAAAGACTCTACTGGTGAATTATGTCACAGGAAATATTAAAAAGGATCACAGAGTTCCAGTTTTTCGAAAACAAGTAAAAGTAGAGCTAAAAAAAATTGCTTACAGCATTTATAACGCACTGCT
>CABHPR010125713.1:2015-18283 GCA_902168415.1 Peromyscus melanophrys | reverse complement strand
AGAGATGGAAAATTTTTGTTGTAAAGCTCTGGCATTAACATGAAATGTTCTATGAAAATCATAAGCTCTCTGTATAGTGGAAATAAGAAACATCCACTCTTGCCGGGTGCATTGATCTACCACATCATTACCTGCTGTCAAAGGTCTTGGCAGTCCAGAATGTGCTTGTACATGTTGAGCAAAAAAGGGGGATGTTCACTGCCAGATCAACTGTTGTAATTGTTGAAATAAAGATCCCACTGGGCTAGAAGCCTTTATAGGCCCTGCACACTCTAGGCATTTTAAGGCATTTACTACATAATAAGAATCTGAAACCAAATTAAAAGGGAAAAGACAAGCCTTAAAAACCTCTATCACTATAAGCAACTCCACCTTTTGTGCTGCTCCGGGGAGGAATTGATGTTTTATTGGTTTTTGAGAATCTATCACGTAAGCACTGCATCCTGTTTTTGCTCCATCTGTAAATATTGTACTAACCCCTATTAAAGGCTCTGCAGAGGTTATTCTGGGAAAAACTACTGGATGTTCTTTTTAAAAGCCCATTAAAGGATGTTTGGGATAATGACAATCAATTTGTCCCGAAAAGGCACATCGTAATATAGCCCATTCATCAACTGTTGCACAGAGCGTCTGAACTGCTGTGAATTATAAGGCACAATCAAGATGGTGGGATTTATGCCAAAATATTGAATGCATTGTTGAATGCCATGTTGAGTAAGCACTGCTACTGCAGTAGGATAATATTCAATAACTTTAGCTGGAGATACCTTAGGATAAACCCATAATAAAAGTCCACTTTGCCACAACAGCCCTGTTGGCTGTAAAAAGGTGGGTAAGATACATAAAATTATAGTTTCATTTTCTTTTGTTCTCTGTAAAAATGCCTTTTGTAACCTTCTCTCTACCTTCTCCAATGCTTCTCTTGCTTCAGGGGTTAAGGATCTTGGTGAATCTAAAGCTGCTTCCCCATTCAATACATCATATAAGGGTTTTAATTCATAATTTGGCATCCTCAAATAACTTCTGACCCAATTGATATCTCCTAACAATTTTTGAAAATCATTCAATGTGCACAACTGATCTTTACGTAATTCAACCTTTTGGGGCATGACACCATTATCTTTTAATTGAAAACCTAAATAATTTATTATCTTATCCTTTTGAACCTTCTCTGGAGCTATACAAAGACCTTTCCTTCTTAATGCTTCATTTAAACAAGAATATGCTTCCTCTAACACTCCTTCATCTTTTGTGGCAAGTAAAATATCATCCATATAATGGATACATCTCACTGTGGGAAAACGCTGCCATATGGGTGTCAGGGTTGCATCTACATAAATCTGACACATAGTAGGACTGTTAGCCATGCCTTGAGGCAAAACCATCCACTCATATCTCTTATCTGGTTCCTCATGATTGATGGAAGGGAGAGTAAAGGCAAATCTCACACTGTCAGCATTAAATAAGGGGATGGAAAAGAAACAATCCTTTATATCCACAGCGATTATGTGCCAAGAAGCTGGCAGTGCTGATAAGAGCGGTAGCCCTCGCTGCACTGGACCCATGATCTGCATCTGATCATTAATAGCCCTAAGATCATGTAACAATCGCCATTTCCCAGATTTTCTTTTTATAACGAATATAGGTGTATTCCAGGGGGACAGAGAGGGTCTTATATGTCCTGCCTCAAGCTGTTCCTTTACTAACTCTTTTGCTGCTGATAGCTTTTCAGAGGAAAGCGGTCACTGAGGAACCCACACCGGGTCCTCTGTTTTCCAGGAAATGGGAATTTCTTCCTCAGTGGCCCCTATGGAAAACCCAATCCTTGCCTATAAACTCCTTTCTGAACTTGGATAGGGTCCTTCCTTCCTTGTAGATGTTTTCCTAGCCCATAACTTGAATGAAATCCCATTGTCCTCATCATATTCTGTGATTTTAAAGAGTATTCATTACTTAATTTAAACCCCATGTCTCGCATGAGATCTCGCCCCCATAGGGAAACAGGAAGCTCCAAAACATAAGGCTGCATAGTTCCAGTGTGCCCTTCACTATCTTTCCAGTGAAGTTCTCCTGCACTGATATCTGGGGCCTTTGCGTATCCCAGCCCCTGAAGGATCTGGGAGGAGACCTGCACTGGCCAACCTGTGGGCCAGTCCTTCTTGGAAATAATACTCCGGTCTGATCCTGTATCCAAAAGACCAATAATTTTCTTCCCATTAATAGTAAGCTCAAGAGTAGGCCTTTGATCTAGGTCCAAGGATAGGAAAGTTAAGTCCGCTCCTGTGGACCCAAAACCTTTGTTACCCCTCTGCTTTGTATGTGCAGCGAACTGATCATGAAGACTAGGTAAGATAATCATCTGTGCAATTCTATCTCCAGGAGAAATGGAGGAAATTCCTTTTGGGGACTCAACCATAATTTTCACTATACCAGTATAATCGGGATCAATCACTCCTGGGTGTACTTTAAGACCTCTTAAGGTGGTGGAGGATCTCCCTATCAGCAGACCCACCGTGCCCGATCTCAAAGGGTCTGTAAAGTCAGAGTCCACCAATTGAACTCCCATTTGTGGGGTCAGTACGAGTCTGGTGGTGGCACGAAGGTCCAATCCGGCTGAACCTGTAGTGGCTCTCCACGGTTCCTCCGATGACGAAGGGTTGGCCACTGTTCCAGTTGCCATTCTTGGCTGTGACTCTCCACTGCCCCATATATTTGCGGGCCCTGGGGATGGGGGCCCCGCTGCCTGTTTTTTGGATAAGTCCCAGATCTCATTACTGATATTGGTTGCCCATTGATGTCTCTAACTGACCTGTACTCATTTGCCCCATGTTTTCCTTTTTTACACCTTGAGCACAAGCCTGGTTGCATAGGGTGCTGTCTCCTTCCTGCTTCTGTATTCCTACCTCCTTCCGGGCAATTACGCTTTAAATGACCCGTTTTTCCACACCTGAAGCAGGCTCCATAATTAGTATTCCCGGTTCCCTTTTTTGCTAGCTGGATGACAGTTGCTGCCAATCCAGCATTGGATAATGGCCCTCCTAACTCTCTACACACCTTCATCCATGCTTCAAGGCCTTTTGATTTATAAGGAGTTATAGCAGTTCTGCATTCTTTTGTACATTGTTCATAAACTAACTGCTTTATGAGTGGCATAGCCGCATCAGGGTCTCCAAAAATTCTGCCTGCGGCCTCAACCATACGAGCAACGAAGTCTGAAAAAGGCTCCATGGGACCCTGAAGGATCTTAGTAAGATTGCCGCTCACTTCCCCCTTATTGGGAAGGGCTTTCCAGGCTTTTATTCCAATTTTGTTAATTTGCTCATAAACCTGAACTGGATAGCCGGTCTGTTGGTTAGCAAATCGACCTTGCCCAAGCAGCATATCCCTGTCCCATGCCGGATTACCTGCAGCAAGATTGGCGGCTGCCTCCTCATTAGCAAATTCAATTAGAAAAGCTCTCCAATCTAGATATTGACCTGGAGACAAACACGCACGTGCAAGCCCACTCCAATCAGCAGGAGTCATACAATGTCTGTTCAAGGCCTCCACCTGAGCTACAGTAAATGAAGCAGTAAACCATATGTCCGTACGGACTCTGCCAGGGACTTAATTACCTTAAAGTCTAGCGGCTCATGGTATCTTTGACCTTGGTCATCTTGAAATACCGGGTAGGCTGATAGCATTTCAGTTCTGACTGCCCTCCATACTTCCGGATTAAAGGAGGTGGCTGCCGCACTACCCCCACAGGGTGGCTGCGCGGCAGGTTCATAGTACGGTGTAACACAAGCCTTCCTCTCCTGTTGTTTTCTGTCCTTTTCCTTTTTTCGTTTATGAACTCTAACGTTTTTCACCTGTTCTGTAATTGATCTTACCTCTTCTGATTCACTAGATTCAGCCCTTTCCGACTCTGACAAGTCGCTTTCAAGCTCACTTTCAAGCTCTGAAAGACTAGGGTACAACCTCTTACTCTTTTCTCCCTTCTTACTTTCCGTTTTATCTGATAAGGCCTTTTCTGATCTCTCCTCTTTTAAGATTTCTAATGTAGTTTGTCCCTTTTCAACCGCTTCACTACATCTCTGATCCTCAAAATAACTTCTCACTAGCTTCCACACCAGTCTTAAGAGCAGCTTATTAAGAGCCAAAAAAATTGGGTGCAACAAAGAAGCGCCCATAACTGTTCCGAGCTAGAAATTAGTAGTTTCACCTTCCTTTTTTTTTTCTTTCTGCTTTTATCGCGGCCTGTAGCTATAGTTTTCCTGCCTGGCCCACAGTCAGGACAAATCTCTGCCACCCGCCAGTCCCACAGCCACTCAGACCCAACCAAGTAAACACAGAGACTTATATTGTTTAAACTGTTTGGCTAATGGCTCAGGCTTCTAGCTATCTAATTCTTACATCTTAAATTAATCCATTTCTATAAATCTATACCTTGCCACATTGCTTGTGGCTTACCGGCATCTTCACATGCTGTTTGTCATGGCGGCGGCTGGCAGTGTCTCCGGCTCAGCCTTCCACTTCCCAGAATTCTCTCCTCCTTGTCCCACCTATACTTCTTCCTGCCTGACCACTGGCCAATCAGTGTTTTATTCATTGACCAATAAGCAACATGTTTGATATACAGACCATCCCACAGCAGCGGCCTCTTGAATCCCGCTCTCTCTTTATTTACAGAGAAGAGCAATCCCTGCTCTAGACGCGGATCCCCACTTTACCTGAGGACTATTCCCCGCTTTGGATGCAGATCCCCACTTTACCTGAGGACTTACCCCACTTTGGACGTGGTTCCCCACTTTTCCTGAGGATTTCCGGTATACCCCCTAATTGCAAGAAGTTCTGGGCTCACTGGTGAGGGATTTCCCCATACGGGCCACCAATTGTCGCGCCCACCTTGACCAGCAAGGAAGACACAACACCGAGCTCTTCTTCTTGCAGTTTATTCAGGCCTTTGAACAATCTTCTAAATTTTTCTAAAAAAATCCCCCGGGCAAAGCCTCTCCCGGCCTTATATAGGCTCTGGGCAGCCAACCCCAGGTTGCCACGTGGGCATTGCCCAATAGGCTCAAGCATGCATAAGCAAGCCACAACCTCCGATATAGTTGTTTACCACGGGGAGCACTCGCCATTGGGATGGCGGAAGGCGGTAACCAGCACCATCTTTAAGGCACGGCTGCACGCAGCTCCCTACAGGGGGGAGTGTCCTCAGAGCAAGCTGGCTAGAGAGATCAGACATACCAATGCACTCTGGTTTGATTGCAAGACCCTGCTTCAATGATCAATGTGGGAGAGTGAACAAGAATGATTCCTGACACCAGCCTAGAGCCTTCAGACACACACATGTGCACATGCACACACACACACACACACACACACACACACACACACACACACGCGCGCGCGCCCTCAATGCAAACATACACATATGCACAGACATATCACACATGCTGGGAATGGGAAAAGCAAAGCAGAAAGCAGAGGGAGCCTGTCAACACTAGCCCTGCTGCTCTTGGCTGATTGTTTCACTACAATTAGTGGTGGATGGGCACGGAGAGACAGATGTCTACGTGAAAGTCCTAGTACGTGGGTGGGACTGTCCCTGCTGAATACTGGGCAGGATTTGAATATGTGCCTAAATGCCTTAGGACAGGAAGAATGATGAAAGGAGGGTTCTCTGGGGGAGTGAGTTGATATCTGGCTAGCTGTCAGCCAGGTGCAGGTGCACAAATGTCACTGGCTATGTGTCACCCTCAGTTCTGAGCAAGGCCACATGTGTTCTGGAGGATGAAGCCAGGGTTCTGAGCTCTCTGTTGAGTCATAGTGCTGCCACCAACCATGTGAACATGGTGGGACTGGCAGCTATGTTGGCTAGCTCTGGGGAAAGATGCATTCTTACAGAATTCCAGTTTCAAGAGGGCATCAGGCCATGGTGGCTTGGGTCTGCGGTAATACAGATGCAAGAAATCCAGACCACTCTCCAAACTGTGTTCACAGCCTGTGAGGACTGCATGAGTCTTCTCTGTAATCATCTGCAGGGGTGATGTTAGAAATAGCTAGCTTACTTTTTCTTAATAAGGAGTGTTGAAACTGGTCTGTGCTTGCTCGAAGCTACTCCAGATTGTATAAAACAGTGGCTTTCAGGCTGTGTCTTCTTTGGTGAATTCATCTTATAAGCAGCATTTGGCTCCAGTTTGGGAAGAGGGCAGGATGACTCTGCTCCTTGTCATAAACATAACAGTGTCTTCTCTTCATCACCGCAGACTGACAACTTTTTTCCAAAAATGGAAAAGGTGTTGTCTCTGAACTTCTCAAGATAGGTTGGGACCAAGTGAGCACATGGGTACATTAAAACCATATCAGAAAGAAAACAGCCTTGAGAACTTTACAAACATTGCAGTCCAAGGAACCAGACGATATCCTGACTTGAACCCTGACATTGTGATGCTGAAAATCCCATGCAACTTGTTACCTGGCCACCTGACATGTGGCACCCCAGAGAACCCTGACTGTCTCTGAAGCATCAGCTCATCTTGGTCTAGATTACTGACTCATCCTACTCACGTGCAACCCATTTGTCATCTGTGGGCTTGTCTGGACCAGGTACTACAACTCTCCTCCTTAGTTGGAAAGAGGAAATCCAGCTGAAAATACCATCCAGCAGTTCAATTTTCTCTCTTGCTAGAAGGAAGCTAAGCAACCCTGCCTCTACTATGGAGTAGCCCTCACCTGTGGGATATTTTCCCCACAAAGAAATGTGGGAACAAAATTATTTTGAAGGGCTGTTGTTCCAGACACCTTGCCGACTGGTGCCTTAAAAGCTTTTAGCTCATTCCTAGTCCCATCGGGGGAAGTGGGCCTGATTAATTGGCCAGGAAATAAAGGCACACAACCTGTTTGTGCCCCATTATCTGGCTAATGGAGGTCACTATGTCTGATTGGCATCAGGTTAATCATTCTGAGAGCTGTGTGAGGGGAACTCCAGATCAGTTGTTTTGTTCATCCTGTAATTATGGTTCTATCACTGCAGGTAGGGCCACCATTCTGTTATTTTTGCACTATATGTGTCTCGCACTTTCTTGTCCCTCTTCTGGACTCTCTCTGGCTTTTCCTGTATTAAAGCTCTGCTGTAGAGAGAGCAATGCCACTGTCATGTGGTCAGGCTCTGTGACTGCTCGTGTCACTGCTCTGCAAGCAATGACGTGAAGGCTTACCTAAGGCCCATAAGTGAAGACACTTTCATTATCCGCAGAGAATTTAACTCAACAGAATCTCTAAGGAGGGCTGAGGATGTAGCTCAGTAGATGGAATGCTTATCCACCGAGCCCAAAGCCCAGGCTTGATCTCCAGTGCTGCATAAGCCAGGAACAGTGTCACTCAACTGCAACCCCATCACTCAGGAAGCGAAGACAGAGGATCAAAACTTCAGAATCATCCTCGGGTCACAGTGAGTCTGAGGCCAGCCTGAGTTACACAAGATGCCGGCTCAATAGATAGATAGTTAGATAGATAGATGATAGATAGATAGATAGACAGACAGATTCTCTAAAACTTTATAAGATAAAAACAATTCTAGGGCTTAAAAAAAATCCATCCTGAGGGTGTGGTGATAGAGTACTTGCTTAGCATGGCTAAGTCCCTGAACTGAATTCCCAGCATGGAAAAAATAAATGTATCAACTCTGCTTTTTCTCTGAGAGAAGACGTGTCCTTTGTGATAGTCTGGCTGTGCTGCAGCCACCTGCTGGACTGGCATTCCTGGTTGTCACTTGTGTTTTGTTGTCGTTCGCATTTTTAGCTGGGGAAGATGTTGGCATCATGTTTCTGGCCTGTCTGACTCAGGCTTCCTTTAGAACACATTGAACCATATGATACTGACTTTCTTGGGCTGCAGAGTCACCCTCCACTGAATGTGATTCCAGGCTCTGTTTAACATGCTGCAGGACTTCATTAGTTTTCTCATCTTTGAACTGATATCAATATCAGTTGTCATACATTGTATCGATGTCATACATTGTATCGATGTCATACATTGTATCGATGTCATACATACATTGTAGCAATGTTAATTATGACACCGAAGGAAACTGACTAAACATGATGGCTGACAGGGCTCAGGGCTTGCTCACTGTCCACTACTTTGTCAGGGCCAACCTACCCAGTTAGGCACAGCGAGCCGAGTGTCTACGGCTCAGAAAACTTTCCAGGGTCCGTAGATATATTTTCCTTTTAACTTCTCTTAAATTTAGAGGAAAGTGGATGTGAAATGATACGCACACAACAATTATTTCAGCCCAAGTTATACTTGTCATTTGGGCACTGTAGTCATAAAATGTAATTGTTCGTTTTTATTTGAAATAAGGGGCCTCCACAGCAAGTGCTGGGAGCCTCAGAACGCTCCCACATGGCTCTGACTTTTAGCACGTAACTGAGGTAGCAGCAGGACCTTCAACAACATGAGGGAGGTAAAAACGAAGTGTGAGCTCTGTGACCCAGTCAATGCCTGACCCAGCTGTGTCAATGTCTCCATGAAAGCAGTGGGAGCAGGCTTCTGTAACAGATGAGTGCGGCTTCTCTTCCCAAGCAGCCCCATCAAAAATAGAACACATCCCACCAGGCAGTGTGTGGCGCACACCTTCAATCCCAGCGTTCCGGAGGCAGAGGCAGGTGGATCTCTGAGTTCAAGGCCAGACTGGTCTGCAGAGTGAGTTCCAGGACAGCTAGAGCTATACAGAGAAACTGTGTTTCAAAAACAACAAAGAATGCATCCGTTTGAAAAGAATATTTCTTTCTATCCTATTTATTATTTATTATTTTATTTTTTTTATTTCTATGTCTGTGTGTGTATGCTATACGTGTGTGGCTGCCCTTGGAGCCCTGAAGAGGATATTGGATCCTCTGGAGGTGGAGTAACAGGTGGTTGTGAACCACCCAACCTGGGTGCTGGGAGCCGACCTCCAATCCTCTAAAGAAGCAGTGAGTAACTGCTGAGCCATCTCTCCATCCCCTGCTGTTTTAACACCGCTGGAGTATAATGAACACATCACCCAAACAGATAGCACATTAAAAGCTAACTGTTTTTAGTGTGCAGTGGTGAGATAGGCCTAGATATAGTAAAAGCCTTTCACAATGGAAAGACTACACCACACTGAAGAATGTATTCTCTGGAGACAAAATGATCCATTTACCCCCAAATTCAGTGGAAGAAAGTCATGTTACTTATGAAAGAGTACAGCATGCCAAGTTTTTGCTGTGTGTGTGTGTGTGTGTGTGTGTGTGTGTGTGTGTGTGTGTTTTAACTAAAGAATACCTAGGGCTGAGAGTGAAGGTCAGTGGTAGAGTGCTTGCTTAGCATGATCAAGGCCCTAGACTCAACCCTTAGTACTATAAAAGAAGAGTGAGTGAATAAAGAGTATATTAATACTAATTTATTTTAGAATGACATGTGATATGGAGTGACTGTATTTTATGCATATTACTTTTGGAATTGAATCCATTTGGACAAATTTCTATTTCATTTAAAACCATGCATGTTATAAAACAAAACCAGTTCCTGCTACCCCAGCAGTAGGGTATACATTTGTTTACAAAGCATGTCCAGGGGATGGTGCTGCTCACAGTGGACAGATCTTCCCACATCAATTGACATAATTTAGATAATCCCTCACAGACCTTCTCAGAGGCCCTTCTCTCAGAAGATAGATCAAGGCAAGTTGGCAACTAAAACTAACTGCCACACTCAGCTACATATAGGCTCTGAGGCCAACTCGGGCTACATATGTCCCTGCCTGAAGAAACAAAAAAGGGGGAAGAAGAGAGAGGAAAAGGAGGTGGAGAAAGGAGAGGCGAGGGGGGAAGGAGGGAGAGGCAGAAGCAGTGTCTACCTCTGCCACCATTCCACCAACATTGGGTCAGGGATGGTGGTGGGTGCAGCATGTAATAATGTGATAGATCCATAGGTTCCATCACCTTTTTATCTGCTCATTTCTTGTTGGGTGTCAGAGTCTCTTGGACTCTGTGGAAGAGAGATGTTCTGTGGAACCCCTTTTTGGTAGACTAGCTGTTGGGCAGTCATGGTGATTGACACACACAACAGGCTAAAAAGGCAAATCCTTACCCAGCAGGAACAGAACATTCATTGCCTCTGCGGGGTGAAGGGATTATTTCACCCACTCAGCTTGCCTGGGCAGTCACTGGTATACCCCTGTCATTGCCATCCTCACGGATATTTGTTTTGTTTTTTGTTGTTTTTTTTGGCTCCCTACCATACAAATATTTTCCTTGTTTGAGAAGACTCCAACAACAGTGAGAGGTCAGGCTTCAGTTCCTGTTACAGAAGCCAGAGGAGGAGGGTGTTAGTCATTGGGGCTACAGCTATGGAGTCAAGATCCCAGAATCCAGTGTGGGAGAGCCCTGCAGCTTAGCAACAGTGAGAACACAGTTGACTAGCTGTGGGTAACCACGGTGACAGCACCCCTGTTTGAAGTCTTGGCTTGCTGGTGCTCCCCTTGCTTCCTGTGGAGATTGCTGGTGGTGATTTTTTCGGGGGTGGGGGGTGGGGGTGGTGGTTTGTTTTTGTATTCGTTTGTTTTGTTTTGAGACAGGATCTTACTGTATAACCCACACTCACAGCCTTGCTGCCTTAGCCTCCTAAATTCTGGGATTACGTTGTGCCCCATTCTTCTGATCTGGAGTTTAGATCCCTCGCCTTTTTTATTCTAACACTTCCATTGATGCTTTTTATCTTTCTAAGTTGTCCAGGGTCAGTGTTTGGTCACAACATTGGAGAATCTGGACAAATATGTATGGTTTTCTCAACACTACTCAAGCAGTTAGCATGGTAGATAGTACCAGGCATCAGACAGAAAGCTATTATCATTGCCCTAGAAAGACAAATACCCAGGCCAAGCCGGAGTAGGCAGTATGGAGAATATACTCACAGGGCAACATGCACATATTTGACCAGTTGGGGAAGCTATTGGCTGAAGAGAGGCCAAGGCCCACACAATCAGCTAACCTGGGCTCATAGGGGCTCACAGAGACTGAACTGACAACGAGGCAGCCTACAGGACTGACCTAGGCCCTCTGCATATATGCTACAGTTGTGCAGCTTGGTCTTCTTGTGGGACTCCTAACAGCAGGAACAGGAGCTGTCTCTGACTCTTATTGGCTTTTGGGACCCTACTCCTCATACTGGGTCACCTTGCCCATCCTTAATACATGGGGAGGTGCTTTAGTCTTACGGCAACTTGATATGCCATGTGTTCTTATTCCCAACACCCTCCTAGCTGATTCTGGAGTCACATGACCATGCATGGGCTGTCAGCAGGCAGGCAAAATGCTTAGCCACTCCAGGGCCTTCCGTCCTACTAATCCCTGCGCAGCAGGGTCACGTAATCTACGCGCATGTGTGGCAAAGCTGCATAAACCCATATACACATTCGCAAGGTGACCCATAAAAGCAGACTCCACCTGTTCCCTCACTCTCCTCATGCTCTCTTCGATAGGCCTACTCACCATCTTTCTCCTTTCCCTAATAAAACTCTCAAGTGGGTTTGTTGTGCCTCATGGTTCATTTCTCGTGCCCAGTAAATAATGTCAGTAAATAAATAACGCCATGTTTTATTGATACTCATGGGAGATCTGCCCTTTCCTGGATGGAGTGGAAGTGGGGGGGGGACTGAGGAGCAGGAGGGAGGAATAGGAGAGAGGGACTGGGAGGGGAGGGGGGAGGCTGCAGCTGGGATGTAAAATAAATAGATAACAAAAAAGAGGAGAGAGGCCCTTGAACTATGTCAGAGGCAGCTGGTGTGGTTATTGTGGTGACCAAGCATCATATTTGCCCCACTTACATTTGTTGGCGAACCTCAGTGAGCGAAGTCTACCTAGTGTGAGCGATTTCTGCTCATTCAGTCATTCATATATGTATATATATGTATGTATATATATATATATATATATGTATCTATTTATAGATAGATATCTTAGAGGAATTAATGAGACAGAGAAATGTAAAAGCCAGAAGCCATGATTATCAAGAACCATATTATATGGGATATTTTTAGTTTTGGGTATATTTCCCTCAAGAATTATTTTATGCTCATTGAAGTCTATACTAACAAATGGACAGGGTGAGAGGTACTATACTTGTGTATTTGCACGCACATGTACAGCCTTTGTACTATATACCCTGCTTACCCATTTAACATTTTATTTCCATTTTAGTTATTAAATTTCCCAAACATAACATTTTATGACAATCATAGTCTATCAGCTAACATTTTACCATTCTTCTGACATTTAGATTGCTTCCAAATGAAGCCACAATCAAAACAAAATTATGACAAATCTTTTCTCACATACCTAATTGCTCTTTTAGTTTAGTAGAATGACTAGGTTAAAAGACTAAAAAAAATTATTAGTCTATTAAAAGTACATTTGGGGACTGGCTGGTTTGCTCAGTGGTTATCAGCACTTGCTGCTCTTCCAAAGGACCCGTGTTGCGTGACTCACAACCACCCATAACATTAGCTCAGGGGATTGAACATCCTCTACTGGGCACCTGCACACACGGATTATACACTCACACAAACACATACACATAAAAATTCATTTACAATTTTAAAATCTTTAAAAGCATGTTTGGAAGTTACTCTCAGAAAGGTTTTACTAACTCACATTCTCAATTTGAATTTAGCAGCAAAAGATGAGCAGCTGTGCTAGCTCACACTCTGAGCAGCATTTGCACAGGCCGACCTCACTATTACACTTGTAAGACATTGGCCTGATGGTTATTATTTCAGCGTTATTTAACATATTTAAGTCATAACTCCAGGCTGGAGAGATGGGTTGGTTGGTAAAGTGCATACTGCGCAAGCATGAAGACCCAGCTTCAGTCTCCTAGAACCCACCTGTGCTGGCTGGTTCTGTGTCAACTTGACACAAGCTAGAGTCATCAGAGAGGAAGGAGCCTCAGCTGAGGAAATGCCGCCATGAGATTCAGCTATAAGGCATTTTCTTAATTAGTGATCAGTGGGGAATGGCCCAGCCCATTGTGGGTGGTGCCATCCCTGGGCTGGTGGTCCTGGGTTCTATAAGGTAGCAAACTGAGCAAGCCGTGAGAAGCAAGTCAGTAAGCAGCACCCATCCATGGCCTCTGCATCAGCTCCTGCCTCCAGGTTCCTGCCCTGTTTGAGTTCTTGTCCTGACTTCCTTTGATGATGAACAGCAATATGGAAGTGTAAGCCAATACTCTTTCCTCCCTAGCTTGCTCTTTAGTCATGGTGTTCTGTCGAAGCAAGGGAAACCCTAACAAAGACACCATGTGAAAAAACAGACAAAGCCGAGTCTGGATAGGAGTGCTGGGGAGCAGAGACAAGCACTCTAGCCAGTCAATGAGCTCTGATCTCAGTGAGAGGCCCTGTCTCACAAACAGACTGAGAGCAGCTGAGGAAGCCACCCAGTGTGGACCTCTGGCATCCACACACATGCACCAAACATGAACACATACGTACACACACAATGATAACTCTGTTCCTGCTCTGAGGATCACGCTGTCACTTACCTGTTGTTTTGCATTTACAAATGTACAACTTAGTAGAAGAAAGATACAGGGGCAACTTCATCAGAAAAGTATCTACTATGAGCTAGACAGCTTATTCAAGGAAGGAGAAAGACTGCCTTGATTGAAGTTTCTTAATATGGCCTACTCAAACAATGAGCAACATCTGAATAATTCAATAAGGAGCATGTCTGCATTGAGTGTGCGGGCAAATTCTATGTATATTTTCTGCCCTGTGGTAAACCTATTTCTGCAGGAGTCTCGAAGTTCAGTGGTTTAATATCAGTCTAAAGATCATAGCAGCCTTGTCTTGTCGCCACAAAGTAATTTCTTAAAAGTAATTGCAAGCTGTAAAACTAGCAATTCCTCGATAAGGCCTACTGGAAAAACAAGATGCTGGGGCTGACAAGTCACACAATTTATGGAGAAGGACTTCAGAAAGTGGTTACTCAAGTACCATTGACCCAGACAGTGCGGGGAGAGATTGCTGTTGGGTTTTCTTTCTTCGCAAGGATGTTGGTTCTACACTGTCTGGACGGCCTCATAGTAAAAAATATTTTGAATAACATTTTTCAAGTCAAGTACCACCATGGCACTTGCTTTAATTTCCAGTACAATGAGGTTTAAAAGCAATCCTTACACCTAGGTTTTTGTTGTTGTTTGTCTGTTTGCTTTTAATGAATTTATTTTTATTATCTATTTATTTTACATCCAAGCCACAGCCTCCCCTCCCCTCCTTCTCCCCCCAGTCCCTCTCTCCCACTCCCCCCAATCTCTTCCATCTCCATCGAAGAAAGGGCAGGTCTCCTATGAGTATCAACAAAACATGGTATATCAAGTTGCAGTAAGACAAATCACCTCCCTATGTATTAAGGCTGGGAAAGGCAACCCAGTATGAGAAATAGGATTCCAAAAACCAGGAAAAGAGTCAGAGACAGCCGACAGCCCCTGTTCCTGCTGTTAGGGGTCCCATAAGACCAAGGTACACAACTGTAACATATATGCAGAGTGCCTAGGTCAGTCTCATGCAGGCTCCCTGGTTGTGGGCTCAGTCTCTGCCAGCCCTATGAATCCAGGTTAGTTGATTGTGATGTGAGCCTTCCCATGGTGTCCTTGACCCCTCTGGCTCCTATACTCCTTTCTCCTTCCCCTCCACAGGATTCTTGAGCTCCCCCTAATGTTTGGCTGTGGGTGTCTGCATCCACCTCCATTAGTTGCTGGATGGTGCATCTGTGGTGATAATTGGGCCAGGCATCAATCTGGTCCAGGAGATGGCCAGTTCAGGCTACTTATCCACTATTGCTAGGAGTCTAAGCTGGGGTCCTCCCCATAGACTTCTGGGAGATTTCCCTGCATCAGGCTTCTGACTGCCCTGAAATGCCACACACACCCCCCACAGCAGTTCCCCTCAGCGCTCCCCACCTCTGTGCGCCCCCAACCTGATCGCTCATGTTTCCATCCCCACCTGCCCTCAGTCCACTCATGAAACCTCTTCTCTTTCCCCTTCCCAGGGAGATCTGGGTGTCCCTCCATGGACTCTCCTTGTTACCTAGTCTCTCTGTAGACCCAGGTTTTTTCAACCAAGTTTACGACCCATTGTGGCTGATTCCTGTTCTTTTTTAAAAATGCCCTTAGAACTTGGTGCTTTGGGAAGAAAGCTATCTTTCTTTGACATTCAGTCATTGCCTGTAGAAGAGTGGATTTCTGGACTCCCTCACAGCACACGCATAGTCTGGCACACATGCACCCACACTGTGTCTCCCCATCTTTCCTTTGCTGTGTCTCCCTCTCCATGGTAACTCGATCACACTTTATCCTTGCACCCACATTAATTAAGGACTTAGTAAGGCTGTTCACACACAAAAACAATGCTTTAAGAAATATAAACTGAACACTTCACTAAGAAGGTAATAAAAGTCACATGATTTTTATGGCGTTAAAACTGATGTTAGCTGAACAGAACAACTGAGCTAAGGTCAAAAGCTCACAAGTCAGTGTTATCCAGAGAGGAAATTGGCATCATGCATCAAAGCCATGAAAATGTCCATTCTTGTTGGACCAGCAGTTCTAACTACTAGGAATTCATCTCAAGAAAACAATCACTTTTTCAGAAAGATTTACGTGCAAAATATTCATTGTGTCTTTGTCTACAAAATTAAAAAATAGAAATAACTCAAGAACGCAGGAATAAAAAATATCAGACTGAAGCACATAAAGCTGATTACATTCAACTACTTCAGTGCCCATGGCGCACACACACTACACAGACCGGACACAATTTACAAACCAGATTCATGGATAAAAGAATCATGGGATGAAAGAGTATTTAATGGAATGAAAACATCACAATGTATTGGTTAGAGAGGAAAAAGGATATAACAGAACAGTGAATAAAATGTCCTTGCAGTGCTTACTGGATAAATGTGATAACTTGATTCACATTTATCACCTATGATATGGAACTAGGAATTTATATATATGCATAGTTGTGTGTATATTGCTTTTAATTGCCTATGCTAATTTTTCATTGTTTTGCAATCATAAAACACACACACACACACACACACACACACACACACACACACACACGCTTCACAGAAAAGTCACTTTGCTTCTGTCTGAGCCTTTCACAAACTTGTCATTGATTCTTCTTCATCTGCAGCTAAAGATAGCTGGCTACAGAGGTCACACACTGTGTGGTCCACCCCGAGCTGGCT
>CABHPR010125712.1:16040-43531 GCA_902168415.1 Peromyscus melanophrys | reverse complement strand
GTGTGTGTGTGTGTGTGTGTGTGTGTGTGTGTGTGTATTTGGAATTGGAGCTCTTATACTATTATTCTCCACCTTACTTCTTTTGAGTCACAGAACCTGGAGCTTGCTGTTTCAGTTAGACTGGCTAGCCAGTACCACCCAGCAAACTCCTGGGATCTTCCTTTCCCAACCTGTACTGGGATTTATGTTTCTGTGCATGACTTTTACCTGATTATTAGGAATCCAAAACCAGATTTTCATGCTTCAACAGCAAACATTTTACCCATTGAGCCATCTTCTCAGCCCTACAAATTAAGAGAAGTCTTCAACAGTGTCAGGAGTTGGTTGGGGAAAGTGTGAATTTTTATTTGCAGAATGAGGACTCAGAGAACATGGTGACACACTTAAAGCCATCGTGCTAGCTGCCACTAAGCAAAGACACTCCCTTTCTCTCCCTTGTGAAATTCTAGTCCCCCTACTGAGGTGAATTGTTTAATGATAAGGATTTTCTAGTCTTGGTGTTAGAAGATTTGACCTACTGGTTATATTTTCATGTTGGAACAAGAGTCCGGATCCAGCCAGTTTATGCTCATACACTTTCTCTGGAAAAATTAATTTTAATTGTTATTTGTTAATACCACCTGTGAAGTGACGAATGGTTTTATGGATTTCCTGCCGAAGAATTGTGTTGATGAATGAGGTAAGCTGACTATAGCTGTGAACCTCGAGGAACTGAATTTTGTTGCATTCTCTTAAGCATGCATTGGGAAACAATGACCTTCTTCGTTGTGTCCATAGCCTGGACTCCCTGAGAAAATAAAGTATGGAGAGAAGTCAGTAGAGCAGCAGCTGCAGTGATGTGGCTCTAGGGGAGGGTGTTTGAAATGAGAGGTGTGGCAGTTCATGCTGACTAGGCCTGGCACTCTTGGTGACAGCTTTCTAAATCCGGGTCTGGAGACACTTTGCTGTTGATTCTAACTTGTGGCTTATCATCATGACATTGTGATGACAATGATGGTCTTTAAAAGTCCTCTTAAGGATTGAGTTCAGCCCATCAAAGTGGGTCTGCCCAACCTCCGCAGGCACTGTTCATGCACACACTGCTATTAAAACATGTACTTAGGAACGGCTCTTCCAGAAAGTCCTGACTCCTCAGTTAGGCCCACGAGGTAAATCAAGCAGGATAAAGCCTGGCTTCTCTGCCTTGGCTTCCTATCCCCTTTACTTTGCTTTAACTCTGTCATCTTTAACTGTGCTTGCAGGTGTGTTAATCCCGAGGGGCATCTCCAGCAAACCCTGGAGTACCTAAGCTGTCTGTCTCCCTCAGAGGCTGAAGGCATCTGTGGCCTTCTACTGTGACTCTCACAGTACTGTTAGAATTAGACTCTTGAAGTTGTGTTAACGTTTTTTGGATGCTGAACTGGTTGTGTGTGTGTGTGGGGGGGTGGCAGTGGGAGGTTGCGTCCAGGCATACTTTTGTTATCTTCTGCTGGATAGTGATTGATTTGTTAGGAAGATAATTGGACTCTATCAGACAAACTTTTTGTATCCCCAAAATGGTCTATTTAAGGAGTCTTCCTTTGTCCCTGGAAATGCTAAATTTGGTTCATTTCAGTTTATTCTTTCTGCTGGGATCGCCAGGGAATCTTCCCTTATTACAAAAGATGAAGGATGCCCAGATGATGCTCTTCTCCTCCGTCTGTCTGTTAAGTCCTTAATCTCCTACACCTGGGTGGCTTCTAATCTTTTATTTGCTTTATGTACCAGTGGCTCCAAGGGGGACAATTCTGTGTCGCATATGCCAAGCAAGTTCCCTTGTGCCATAAAAGGGCACGCTACTTCCCCAGCCAGTCCAGGAAATGAAGTGAGTTCTGTTCACAAATGGACCGGCTGGATTTAATGCATCCCAGTTAGCAAGCGGCATTCGCTCGCTCTAAAACCAGGAGTGCCCTGTTGATTGGCAGCAGGAAGCTCCTTGTTCATGTGGAGAGTTCCTTTTTGCAGGGGCACTCACCTCTGCGAATTGTCAGCGTACGGCCTTTATGATGGAGGGAAAGGGCTTTTCTGCTTTTCTCATGGCCATTTGTGGCTCAGTCTGGAGCCATTTGAGTTACTTAGCCAGGGCCCTGAGCTGTAAGGGACAGCAATTTGAAAGGAGTTTGTTTTTTGAATCTGCCGTGGTCAAGCTTCTTTTTTGAAAGAATAGCAAGCAGAGAGTAGTGAAGGCGGCGCTGACTGCCTTTTCTTACCCAGTGCTGCACTCACGTAAGTGGCTATGGTGCCAAGAGGTTATGCCCAGCATTGAGTTTCAGCCTTGAGTCCCGGTCAAGTTCAGTGGGAATTCACGCTGCAGAAACTGTCCTCTAACTTCTGTCATGTAAGCCTTCCGAACAAATCCCTACACACGATGAAACCAGTCTGGAAATCAGACCGAAAGAAGGTAAATCCCACTTTCTCTGTTCTTCACCTCAAAGTGTGGTAGACTCTTCATGACCCAGCAAAGCATGACTTCTGCTGGCCCAGGATGAAGTTGCTACAGCGTTTGAGGGAGAAGAACAGAAATAGTCAACAAGTCAGCCATTAACTGGCTCATGTTTTTGAATATCTGACTAGCCATGCATGGCATTAGTTTCTGGGGCAGAGACCAGTTTTTATTTTCAGTTTTTCAATACCTCACCGCCACTATTAACCAGGGATGGAGGTGTGTGGTGAGGATGAGATGGTTCTTACACTGTTACTTGTGATTATATTGCTTCGAGGCTAGCCTGGTCTACAGAGCAAGATCCAGGACAGGCACCAAAACCAAAACCAAACCAAACAAAACATACAAACAAAAAGTGGTGAACTGATCTCATTCCATGAATGGCAAGTTTTGTATAATGTTACTATTTATGGAATTTGAAAAGGAGAGATTAAAAAAATACTAATATATTACTTAGTGTGTGTGCAGAGGAGGGTGTCTGGAAAATACTAAATAGAGTGGCATTTGGACTTTAATAAAGCAACTTAGCCACACGAAAGTTCTTTAATTGCTGGCCGTGATGAAAAGTTCTCTCCTTGTTTGGCCCACTGAGAAGTTCTTACAACCTTTGGTGTAACCCATGCTGAAGGAGGGTCTCCATTCTTCTACATTGCAGCTGCCACCACATTTCATTATACCTATTTCCTCATAGAGTTGGACTTCAGGGCCTTGATTTGTTCTCTTAATGCCCTAGGAGCCTCCAACCCACCTTTGCCTTTAGTGTTGGTTTGGGAGGACCATTTATCCACTTACCACCTGGACCCAAGGGGAGTTAGGCCCCTCCTAGAAGAGCCTCTTTCCCTGAGACTTGGTTCTAAGGTTACTGGGTTATGAAAGAGGTAATGGCAGTCTTTATGAACTTTAATTTGATTTCTAGAAACATCTAACAGGTGTTGAGTGAGATTAAACTTTGCAGTCAAGGAATGAGAAAAGTTCTCTTTAAAATAAAGGAGAGATGGCCTAATGGTTAAGAGCACCTGTTACTCTTGCAGAGGACCCAGGTTCAACTTCTAGCACCCACATGGCAGCAGCTGTCTGTATTTCTAATTCCAAAGAATCTCATGCCATCTTTTGGCCCCTGAGTGCACTGCATGCATGTGGTACTCGGACACATGCAGGCAAAACTCTAATAACACACACACACACACACACACACACACACACACACACACACACTCCAAGCTCTTCTATACCAAAGTTGTGATTTATAACCTATTGACCAGTTTTCATATTTAGAGGTTGGACATTTTATAGACAATAGCAACCCATCATTTTTTAATGCCCCAAGTTACAGTATTACTTATGTAAATGACCTCAACTTATTTCCCCTACAGCTTTGGCGCTTTTCCTCAGGTCTACTGTGCAAACACTGATGCCCACCTGCCTCTCTCCATTCATGGAAAGGTTTCCTCCCTTCCCTCCCCCCCAATTGTGCACTGCCATTCAGTGTATCAGTTCTTCTGCACACACACATAGGCGGGTGCTTTGTTCATCCTTTGAGACTGGAACCTTCTTTCCCTCTACATTGATGAAGTGATAGAGACATCCGTGTTGGTATCATCACTGGAAACCTCTTACTCTCACATTTATCCCAGCCCCTACCCCTCTATCTCACTGGCTTCTTGAATTTTAAAAGTTCCCTTGACATGGACTTTAATTTCCACCACTGCCCCGTCCTATGCCGTGTAGGCTGTGGAGTGGTCTCTCATTTGGATTTTATATCTAGTTCATTTGATACGGACACAGTGTTAGTGTGGATCTTTCTAAAGTAAGGTCTTCAGTCTTTAAAATCACTAGAGCTTTTGAACACATTTCTATGCTAATTTTTATGCTTAGACACCCTAAGTCTCTCTAATTCAAATATTAACATATAACCCTGTGTTCCAAAATGTTATCTCCTTTAGAAAGTGAATTGTCCTCTGATTTTCATTGTCTTTGGTTTGCTAATTCTATCCAACACCACATTCCTGCTTTCTGGCATCTCTAACACAGAGCCTCCTGTTGTTACTCACTATACACTGAGTAGTAACTTCCCTGGTGCTTCTATTGAATGAGGGAACTGATTCTCGTATTTCCTTGTTACCTGTAACCACTATCATAATACATAGTATGTGCTAGATAATATATATTGGTGGATTGATTAGTAGAAGGATGCTAATGTTATACAATGAAATTGTATTTGTATTCTCCTAGTGAGTTCTTAGAGTCTTTGATTTGGGAAGCAAGTGTTGAAAAAAAAATCACTGAACTTTATTGTGTGATAAATGAAAAAAGATGTGAATTCTATATATGACAATGGACAGATGTGATTTTTTTTAGTCACCGAAGGTCTGATTCTTAATCTGCATGGTGGTATCAGTCTGCCTGAATTACTTGTAATTTTTATTACAAGTAATTATAATTATAAATAGCTCATTTCTTCTTTTAGTGACTAATTTGTTCTTTTCTTCCTTTGGTTTTAATTTTTTAGCCAGAATTTTTGTTTTATTTTTGTTTATATCTGTGAATATTTTGGCTGACAGCTGTGGGATGTTCTGTATGTTAAACGTGTTGCTCTGATTGGTTAATAAACAAAACACTGATTTTCCAGTAGCCAGGCAGGAAGTATAGGTGGGACAAGCAGAGAAGGGAATTCTGGGAAGTGGAAGGCTGAGGCAGAGAGACACTGCCAGCTGCTGCCATGACAAGCAAGATGTAAGGTACCGGTAAGCCATGAGCCATGTGGCAAAGTATAGACTAATAGAAATGGGTTAATTTAAGATAGAAGAACTAGATAGCAAAAAGCTTGCCATGGCCATACAGTTTGTAAGCAATATAAGTCTCTGTGTGTTTACTTGGTTGGGTCTGAGCAGCTGCGGGACTGGTGGGTGAGAGAGATTTGTCCTGACCGTGGGCCAGGCAGGAAAACTAGCTACAGCTGAATGTATGTTTGTTCACCATGTATGTGTGCCTGATGCCCACAGAGGTCAGAGGAGGGCACTGGATGCCCTGGAACTGAAGTTATGGATGGTTGTGAGTCACGTGGGTGCTGGGAATTGAACTTGGGACTCTGACAAGAAAAGTGCTCTTAAGTACTGATCTGTATCTCTCCAGCACCAAGACAATTTTCTTCTTTTTTTCCCTACCACTTTTCCATTTTCTGTAAATGAACTAATAGAAATGTTAAGGCTAACTGTCCAAGCTGGATATTTTTCTAGATTTTTATTGTGGAGGAAAGGGGATATTTTAAAATCCTCTATGCTAATGAGTTTGAAGATAAATCTAATATTATTTCATTTTTGTGTTTTTGTGGTGTACCTCTGTGTGTGTTGTGGGTTGTATGTTTTATGCATGTGAGTGGTGCATACACATAAGTGTTCCTTTGTACACGCATATGGAGGCCAGGTTAGGACATCAAATATCTTCTCTTTTATTGCTCTCTCCCTTTTCCCTTTGAGACAGAGTCTCTCCTAGAACCATAGATTTGCCTTTTAGGCTAGGCTGTCTGGCCAGTGATCTATTTATCTTTATATGCATAGATATGCCCCTTTGGGTGGGTACTGAGATTCAACTCGGGCCTTACGATTTCAGAGTAATCACTGTTTCCTATTTGTCAGTCCCCCTGGCTCTGGGAAATCCAGTGTTGTTTGGTAATTCATACAAACAAAGGAGGAAAGGCCTTTTTAAAAAAATTTGTTTTGAAAATTAAAAAGCTTTTTTTAAAGAGAAAATTAAAAATCAAACTTCTCTGTTAGTCAGCTTTAATATGGATATTAACTGGTCTGCACTGAAGTGGCCATGATTACTCAGGATAGCTTCAGAAAGATCTTCAAAACAAAACAAAACAAACAACAGAAAACCACCACTTACTGTGTGTTCAAACTTACATTTATATGTCCTTTGAGACTTTTGCCAAGAAACTATGTTAGAAGTCAAGAAAAGAACAAAAGTATCTTTTCAATTCTTGAGACAAATAAGTACTTTTTTGTGTTTCTTAATAAGGGTGAGGTGGCTTTTTAGCTTTGCCATTTGTAGGGTTACATGTTTTAACTGGAAGGGCTTGCCTGATTTTTCTCTCTAACCCCTGATGTCAGAGACCCGTTGACCACATGGCCTATGGGTGTCACACACAGAAAGTGACTGAATGAGCCAGGAATTGTCTTCTGTTCAACTGTCTTTTAGGAAAACATAGCTGCTTGATGTGTTTTACAATCAAATAAATTTCTTCCTCTCCGGTTTAAACCAAAAGAGTTTTCATCGTTAACATTTCATTGAAATCACACTTGTCCAGTGTAGCTTGTAAAGCATGGTGAGATAAGTAAGTTTCAAAGCATCTTTGGTACACTTCTGCCTTCTCTAATGTGTGTTGCAACCCACTTCAGGAGTGACACTAAGCTGTGTTCTCCCTTTAGCGTTCTGCTTTGCTTTGGCCTGGCCAGACAGTGTAGAAAGAGCTCTTCCATCCTCAGTAGATTATCAGCGAGGAGTGGAAAAGCACCTAGGGCTGTACTCTCCTTCTGTTGAGTGCACGGCAGACAAAATATCAACACACCGCCGGGCAGTTCTCATGCTCAGAACTGCACATCACGTTCTGTGGTAGTGTCTTCCAGGGCCGCCCCCCTCCCCCTCAACCACAGTGGAGCCTTTGTCTTCTTCAGGTAAACTCTGTTGTTCATCTCCTCTCTAGACTTCAAATAATTGTTAAATGAGTGTTGTAATGGAGAGAATCCGCCTTTGGAACTACAATCATAATGGAAATCTCATGCTCTTTAAATTCTAGGCGAGAACAGTCCAGATGTTTTAAGGAACATCTTATCATCTCTGAAAAAAAAATAGCTTGAACAACTTGCTTTATTGCAATAAAATTACAGAGAGAATTATGTCACTACAGTCTTGACTTAAGTTTTTGAGCTTAAGGTCATTGGTTACAGCAGGTATTCTTTTCACAGGTTCACATTGGAAAGAGTTAGATCTAGGACTGCTGTTCCAGTGGATAAAGTGCTTGTTCTGCAAGTGTGAGGACCCGAGTTTTGTTCCCCAGTACCCAAGAGTCTGTAACCTCAGAGCTGAGCATCCTGGACTCTTCTTGGCCATCTACTCTATTCAAAACAGCAAGCTTTAAGTTCACGCAGACATTGCTGCAGGAAATAAGGTTGAGAGTTCTAAAAGAAGATTCCCAGTGTTGACCTCTGGCCTCCAGATATGCCCACATGGGCAAGCACACCTACACATGCATCAATACATGCCATACACACAATAAGAGAGATTCTTAACATCCATTTGGTGAATACACAGTTTATAGCAGAGTGGTGTGTGTTAATGGCCTCACATCAATCCTTGTAAACTGATTTTAATACAAAGGCAACCCAGGCAGTGCCAGGGCAGAACACTGAGGAAACACATAATGGGGCTAACCTACTAAGAGTGTTTGTTCTCAGTCCCATTCATCAACCATAGGAACATCTTCACACACATAGTCCCACACTGAGGCCAACTTTTCTAGACTAATAGACACTTAATGTTCTGAAAGCAATGCCCGAGTCTCGGGAGAATGTCCAGGTGAGTTCAGGAGGAGTAGATTCAGCAGACAGAAAAGGGAGGCTAGCTTCAGAAGATCTTGTGAGGAATGAGAGCCAATCTCAGCACTTGTGTGGGCTTGCTGATTTTGGAGATTCTTCTTGTGGACAGCGCTTCTTAATGTGTGGGTAGCAATGTCTTTTGGAGTCACATATTGGATATCCTGCATATCAGATATTTACAGTATTATTCCTAACAGTAGCAAAATTACAGTTAGGAAGTGGCAATGAAGTAATTTTACAGTGGGGGTCACCACAACAGGAGGAACTGTATTAAAGGGTCACAGCATTAAAAAGGTTTAGAACCACTGTGTTAAAAGAAGAGATCCCTGGGAATACTAGCTGAGAAAAGTCAGTTTTTGTCAAAATTAGTTTGGAGACATAACAGAAAAGAGCTGAAAATTATTTGGCAAGTTAGCTTAAGGGTAAGAAGGCAGAATTTTCAACAATTTCTGAAAAGGCTGTTGAAGTACTTCTACCACACTGTACTCAGTATTTATGAGATATACAGCATTACCTTTCAGCATTAATACTACAAAATCTATCTAGCAGTCAGCTCTGCAAACTATAGGACCAGCTCTGTGTTCTACAGCATCAGGTATCAAGCAGGTTTAATTCTTTAAGTAAAAATAATCAGGCACATGCATCTCATTAATATGCAAATTTGCTCTCATCTTTAAAAGTCTTGAATGTTTTGTGTACCAAATAATTACATAAATATAGATTGTTATTTATAACGAGTCAACTTGATTTATGAACCTATTTTACATCTTTGTGGGTTCTTGTAAAAATTTCTGAGGCAGAGGGGGGGGCCTCACATGGTAAAGTATTTAGCGAGACCTAATTTATATACTAGCTTAAGGAAGGAGAATAGCTCTTTGCCAATAAAACCTGATTTGTGAACACTCAGAGTCTACTTTATGTATTTTAGATGTTGCAAAATATTATTCATTTCTTCTTGTTAGATCCCATCCATCTAAATATATAGAAAAACTCACTGTTTGGATCACAGTATGTATGAGAACAGGCCTCAGGCTGGGTTTGGCTGGCTAGAGGTGATTTACCAAACTGCTGTATAATAGGGAAAAACTTCAGGGCAAGACTGGCCTATTATCTCTTAAAATAAGTATAAAATACAAATTTTTCCAAGTTCTCTAGAGGAAAAATAGTATTTTTATTATAATAATTAAATCAAGTCTCCATAGCTGTGACAGCCAGCGACGGACTGATACCTGGTCATCTAACTGTTTAAGAGACCCAGTAATATCACTCAAATGGGGACTGGGCTTAGATTGGAGCAGAGTACTGATTCATATATGATCAAGGTTGCAGCCTTCTAGCTCTTGTTTCTCGTCAACTATTCAGTATGGAGTTGTAAATAGTAATCCTGTAGCGAGCAAATGCAGCTACACAGTTGTAGGCCAGGAAGCCTCTATCTACACACTGAGATGGTAATTTGAAGAAAATCTTAATTCTCCAAAATTCAAAATTCTGAAAACAATTTGTACGTAGAACCAGTGTTCCTTAACCTCCAGAATCCTATAAACTCACTGAGCAATTCCATAGGTGGTCAGTAGTGTATGCTGTACCTACTATAAACTCATTGAGCAATTCCATAGGTGGTCAGTAGTGTATGCTGTACCTACTATAAACTCACTGAGCAATTCTATAGGTGGTCAGCTGTGTATGCTGTACCTATGATAAACTCACCCAGTGATCCATAGGTGGTCAGTAGTATACACTGTACCTACTATAAACTTACCGAGCGATTCCATAGGTGGTCAGTAGTGTACGCTGTACCTAGTGTAAACTCACCCAGTGATCCATAGGTGGTTAGTAGTGTACACTGTCTCTATGGTTTACAATTCACTGTTGTCAATCGGAAAGAGAGTTTCAGGTGAAAGTAGAGAACTTGCTCAACATGTCCTGGGTGTAACTGCTAGTGCTACAAGTAAGGAAGAGAAAGAGAAAGGAAGAGAGAGAAGGAGGAAGGGAGGGAGGGAAGGAGGGAGGGGGTGGGAGGGAGTTCAAACTGATACGCTTATGCATATGCTCGAAAGAACATGAAAACCATTGCCCAAATCAATCTGCCACCAGGTCTAGCCTCTGCTCAAAGAATTCTCCATGCATCCTTGGGAAACAGTCTCTCTGGGCAGGGCAAGTTTCTAATACTTAGACCTCTCCTTCTCCTCTTTCCCAGTACACTGCCCACCAGCCGCAATGGCTCCTTCCAATGCCAGGAGAGCGTGCTCCCAAATGTTAGGGCCTTTGCCCAGGCTCTTCCCCTACCTGACATGTTTTCCTAGAAAATACCCTTATGCCTCATCATCTTTCTCCAGAATCTTCCACAGTGACTCTTCCACAGACCATCCTGTTTAAATGAATGACCCGACTTTCCCTCAGCTCTCAAAGTCTGTAGTCGCCTCAGGCCTCACTGTATTTTCTTTTCCAGCGCTGTTATTACCAGAGAGTCTTGCAACACTAACTGCTTGTCTGTCTCCTGCAAGCCCCACTCCTGCATAGACATAATACTTGCTGCCTTGATTCCACAGCACATCCTTAGTTCTCAAACGGTGCCTGCTGTGAAAAAGATTGTTGGGAAATATTTACTGGACAAATAAATGAATGTTATATAAATTAAAAATAAAACTGCACAAACAGCCTCATGGTCTGATTGTAATTTTTTTAAAAAGAACATTGAATACAGTTCTACATTTTGAGACATAATAATGTTTTTATTGACATCATCTGTTTTAGATAGTAAGACCAAAAGTTTTCTTGGCGTTATACTCAAATGCCAAGATGTCTGTTGCCAGGTACATAATCAACGCAGTACCTTTTCTTAATTACTTATATTGTTCTAAAGCAAGATAAGTACTACATTAGAATATAGGTAAATTTATAACTATTTCCAGAATACCTGAGAGTACATAAGAAGTCCAGAAAAAAAATGTTAAACACAAATGTTTTATGATTGCAGGTTTGTAATAGCATCATTTTAAGTAATATCAATTCACATAAATTATGAATGCAGTTTTAACTGATAGAGAAATCCACCCCAGCCCCCCAGCAAAACACATTTGCTCTGGTTTGTATATGCTTACGACTAGAGCACACAGTAGATGGCCTTCCTTGTCTTTGACAAGTTGACTGCCAGTTTTTACTGCTGAGAGTTTCTATTACCTTACCCTTCCTTTAAGATACGATGTTATTACAATAATTTATGATATTGTATCTAAGCTAAAATAAAAAGACTTACATTCATTTTCACGCCTACTACAGGCGGATTGTTTTGTAGCCCTTTCAAATCCTGCACCACTCTGGGCTGGGGAGGTGGCTTAGAGGTGCAGAGCACTGGCTGTCTTCACAGAGGACCTGGGTTCAGTTCCCAGTATCCACATGGTGGTTCACAACCACCTGTAACTCAAGTTTCATGGTATCCTATATGCTGTTCTGGCTTCTGTAGAATACTGCATACAATGTGCACAGACATACATGAAGGCAGACCACTCACACACATTAAAAAGCTATTTGTAGATCAAGGCACTTCTCAAATGCATTGGTAGATATGTTTGTTAGGCAGTTTGCAACAGAGCAGGGGGCCTCTGCTTTGGTATCCCAGACAGTGCTCTTAACCCTTTCTTTTGTTGGAAAGGGTTCTGTTCAGACACTGCAAAGGATTAACTAAGTGGTCACAAAGACATTAGGTCCTCTAAGAGAAGGGCAATAAATGGCTGTTAAGGGGGCTAAAGATGCCCTGAGGAAATCCAGTTCTGGACTTGGCAGCATTCTCAGCTCTCCACAGCATTGAGGTGCTAATCAGTTAATTGGCCTTGTGGAAGCTTCAATGCCAGGTGTGGTTCTTTTCCTGAATACCTTCCATATGGTCGTTTATGAAGTGGTTGCTAACGTTTGCCCTAGAGCAGTGCTTCTCACCATGCCAGGATTGCCTGGAAGATTTGCTTAAAAAAAACAAAACAAAACAAAAACCAAACCAAACAAAAAACCCCATGTTCTGGCCGCCAGTCCCAGTCATTCTGATTCCACTCTACAGGGTGGGGCCTAAGGCTGCAGGTGCAGCTGGCAGTGTGTGGAGTGGGCCCACTGGAAGATCTTGGGTTTTTCTTAGCTTTTTTTTTTTTCTTCCCCTATTGTTTGTCACTTAATCAATTCTGGAGAACAAAGTAAAAGGGTTGTTTTTGAATGAACCTTAATAGTATCAGGATATGGGGGTCTAAGAAATTGATGCTGATCATGTGTTGTGTTTTCTACATATGCCTCAGGATATTTTTGAATAAAAACAGTCATCCACCTTCCCACGCCAGCTTTTTTCACATCTTACACCTTTTCTTTGTACTTGCTTATCCTGGGACTTAGGTGCCGTTGCACTCACTTTTAACTGTTCTGTGCAAATGGTGAGTAGTCATTAAGATGCTCAGCCTTTTTTTTCCCCATCTGTTTTTACAAGTTAAGTTTCATACTTTTAAACAGTAAGTGAAGTCGGGTGCTGTCATGTTCCTTTGTAAAATGTCTTGAATTTGGAGAGAAGTTGCTCCAAAATTTTCATGACCACACAGAGTTTGTTGCATTGTGTGCATCTGAAATACGCACTGATCATCTAGTTAACTTGCAAATGGAAATCGAATATCACTAACGGGAGGGTTTTCATACAGAATAGTGACGTCACCAGTGCAACTATATTCCTCTTTATGTGGGATGTAATGTATTGTTTTTTGTTCCGTACAATAATTGTGTACACACACAAACATACATTCTCTTTGTATTGCTACCACCAAGGTATACTCTAGCCCACAAATATATGGGCTTTGTATGATAAATGAGGACTATACTCTTCCAGATTTACTGTTTCTTTTCAGTAGATCAATCCACTATATTTACTTATATTTATAAAATGACTCTTTCTGTGTCTGTGTTATTTAATAAAATACAATTGAGTTCAGTCTGAAATATTTATAATGTATATTATCAACATATTGTATGAACTATGTCCATTTTAAGCTTTCACAATAGATAAACAAGTAGCTAGTTTGTATCTGGTCAGTATATACTGGAGTCAGAGAATGTGGAGAAATCAGCCTGGTACTTACTTAGAGGCTTCATTTCTCCTGGTTAGTGTTCATGCTTCTGGAAGGTGCCGTGTACACTACAGGAAGAGAAAAGTAAGCCTCCATTTCACCCAGCTGTGAACCCTGAAAGCTACACTGTCCTGACAAGATATGTACATTGGCATTGGTATAATAGTGGCGTGAATATTATGAGAGTAACCAACTGGCTTCTGATTGACTCTCAGGCCCATTTCATGAGATGGAATCCATACCTGGCACTATTAGAGGGGCCAAGAACCTATGGCTAGAGAGCATATATGTCATGGGAGAGAGCACAACAATTTTATTAGTAAGTAACTAACTCCTAAATCATTGTTGGTTCTAGCAATATATTTCACATTATTTCAAATATACTATGTTTAAGTGAACAAGATAAAATGTAATAAACTTATCTTTGCCCTTCAACTTAATATGATAAACTAATTTGATAAATTTAAATATATAAAATGCTGGTGGGCATTTTGCAGTATTCACTAATTACAGAGAAGCAAGAAGCTAAAATCTGAACCATGGGAAGATTCCTCAGTAGACCAGCTTACTAATTCATACAGCAAGAGAAGAGTAGTTTTCCGGTAGCATTTCTGTTTCTGAGTGCACTCCATTGAGAAATGTGAGGGAAGCAAGTGAATTCTTTAATGACTACCACAAGAAGAGTGGAGACAAAACTGTCTTGAGGGAAGCCTTCCATGGAACCAGCACTAGGCAGTTAGAATGAAGAGTGCGTGAACCAGGGTGAGGTTAGGGAGAAAGTGATGGCAAGCTCTTGGCAGCCGTAACAAAAGAGTTACTGTTTTCTCTTCTTCCAGTATATTTTACTAAAGTCAAATTCCATATTTTAAAGTTGTAAAATGCATCTAAGTAGTGTTTATAGTATAATAAGGTAGCAATAAGAGTTTACGAAGATCTGTAATACTTATTGATAGGGTTGGAATGTTTCCTGTCTAAAACTCAGGTGTTGGCAAGGTGAGAACATTAAAAGGTTTTAGAAGAAGGGGTTTAGCCGCAATTTCACCTCTTCCCATCCCTTATAAAAAGAAGCTAACTTCACTCTTCCCTTCCACTATAGAGAGACACTAGTTACCATTTGCGAGGCTGTAGCCACAGTGAAATCTTAGAAGCAAAATATAGCACTTGACCAACCCCCCAACCTTCTAGTCCTGTGATCTTTAACTTCTTCTCCTCCAGAATTGAGAGAAATCAGTGTATGCCATGTGAAAAACCCTGCTTCTGTTATTTTGTTATAGCAACATGTAACAGATTAAAGCCAAGTACTGACTGTACAAATATTTTTACTTGGATTGTCTTCTTTAATTTTTACTTAACTAACTAAAGTTTTATTATTTCATATACAAGGACACTGGAGTTTTCTTAACTAGAGTTACAAGGCCAGTAAATATTAGTTGGTCGTTGAAGTATTAAACATCTTACTATACATGGCTACTTTTTCCCAGGAGGACATTTTTTATTTCTTTAAGAAAGGATGTTGGAGATTATTTTGCAAGTTTGAAATTTGCAGTAGGGATACAAAAATAAATTAACCACAGCTATTACATTGCCCTATTTTTCTATCTTGTACATATGCAGACAAGTCAGTAAATATTTACATTAAAATTCAAAGTCAAAGTGAGTATGTCTTTGTTGGAGGAAGCACAATGGAGGAAGAATGCCTAATGCAAATGTGATGTATACTTAATGGACATTGCATTTTGAGTTTTGAAAGGAGGAAGAATTTCAGGACCAGATAGAGAAAATAGCTGCTATAAATTCACACAGTTGTGAAAGATGTTTGGGAAATTATGTTTTTTTTTTTTTTTTTAATTTGGATCCTGGAGGTAAAATGTAAAATAATATTTAAAATAGAAATGTTTTCAAATGCAGAACTACATTTTGATTTGTTCACATACTAATTTGTTAGTGTTACTGAAGTTGCAGTTGGAGTATCAACCGTATCAACAGTTTTTTTTTTTATTTTTTTGTTACATATGTCTTAAAAATATTCTGGGCCTGCAAGATGCTTCCATGTGTGAAGGCACAGAGTAGTCAAGCCTGGCAACCTGTCCTTTTTTTTTTTTTTTAACCTAAGGCCCACATGACAGCAGTGAGTGACCACACACACACACATACACACTGTTTCTCTCTGTCTCTCTCTCTCTTTCCAAAAATTGGAAATCAGGCTAGAAAGTGCTCTTAACCACTAAGAGCACTTGTTCTTACACAGGACCTCTTTTGACACCCACATGCCACATGGTATCTCACATCTATAATTCCAGTTCCAGGGGACCTGATGCCCTCAACTGACCTCCATGGGCACTAAGCATGCATATGATACACAGAAATACATGCATGCCAGACATTTATACACATAAAATAAATAAATCTAAAAATTTTAAAACTTAAATATCCTAATGTTTACCTATGCTAGGGTTTTCCACATTCTTAAAAAGTGCATTTGTTCATTTTTCATGAAACTTGATGGTTTATGTTTACAACATGTAGCTTAGGTCCCTTGAGAAATGTCTAGATTACAGTCATAAACTAAGCAACACCATGTTTAGACCTTAGTTACCTGTGTGGCTGATACATATTTCCTTTTCCTGTGACTAAAGTAAGTTTTCTTTGTACTCGTAGTGATTTTTTTTTATAAGTCTTTGAGATCTAGTAATTTTTCTTTTGGATAGTTGACTAATGAACTCAGTAAATTCAAACAGGCTTTCTATTTTCTTCAGCATCCTATTGGTAGGCTGCAATATCTCCTCTAAAGAATTCCCCACTGATCATTTGTCTTTCCAACAGCAGGATATATTTTTTGTTGTCTCTTTTGCTTCATATTGAACTTTTAAAGCCTCTGACTTTTTGCCCAATGCTAAGTGGACAGGGAGTTGATTTTCCTTACCTCACCATGTAAGTTTAATAAAAGTGGTTAAAACCAAATGCCTTTCAGCTTCTTATTGTTAGCATTTACATGTGAACTCAGCCAATGACAAGAAAATGAAGAACTGACAGAAACAGAAACATAGATAGTAGCTTTAAAGTACCATGTCAACCAAGGAAACATACCTGTGCAAGTTTGATTTGGGAAAAGGACTGTTGTGTTAGGGTCTAGTTGGGCCAAGGGATGCTATTCCAGGAGAGATTCTGAACTGTGGCCAGAGTTGATCGAAAGGATCAATATGCTGTAAGATCTGTGTGATCTTACCAGAGCACCATGAATAGTGATAGGCAAACAACATGACCCTGTGTCAGGAAAAGGTTTTATGCATCTGAGTTCTAATTATAACTGGGCCCCTTAGTCATATTGTGACTTTGGCTATGTTCTATAGTGTACTGATTTCTTTCTGCAATGTCAGACATTGCCATCAATTAGTAGTAATTAAATGTCATGATATACGTATAGGTCAGTAGCCCAAAATCAAGGTGTTGGCATGAATGTGGTTTTTTTTTTTTTTTTTTTTGAAACATTAAGAATGAGTGTCTTTCCTCACATTTACAGTGAGAATTGGCTGCTGCCTGCCTTCCTTAGCTTCCATCTTGCTATCAGTAGTAGCAGGTAGATGTATCCCTAACCTTTTCTGTAGTTCTACACCACCGATTTCTCTCTTCCCTATACTTTTACTCAGACACTGTGTTCTGTAGCCCAGGCTGGCCTGGTTTTCACCATGCAGCTGAGGCTGGCCTTGAACTCTTGATCTTCTTGCCTCTGCCTCCCAAGTGCTGGTATTACAGGAACGTGGTGTCACTGTTTTCGGTCTATTAGAATGTAAAGATGTTTACTAGGACTTTGCACCACCCAACCCTACACTGTGGAGAACACAGGAATTTGTCAAAGTGCTCTTTTAAACTCAGCCTATCAGTGATCTGAATTCCCCTTGTGTAACATCCTCAGATTAGTCTCTCGCCATTTCCTTTGGAGCCATTATTCTGCCCGTTACACTGAACTTTTATTTTGATTCCTTATTTGTAGATAAGATTTTTGAGAAAATTAAACCACAAAGGGAAAGTGTGCAAAATGCCTGGTATACTGTCAGAATTCAGTTAGTGGTACTTGCCATGATTTCTTATTTCCTACATCGCTTTTCTTATTACACCCTCAATTTCTTGCTTACTGTACCACATATTTTTGAAATCAATCTATATTTTCTCTAGTGATTAGCCATTTCAATATATTATTTGTACACTAACAAGCATATAGGCATGGATTTGATATACTAGAGATTTTGAGAGCTTAAAAATTAAGTTTCTTGGCTGGATGGTGGTGGCGCATACCTTTCATTCCAGCACTTGGGAGACAGAGGCTGGCAGATATCTGTGAGTTCGAGGCCAGCTTTGTCTACAGAGTGAGTTCAAGGTCATCCAGGACTGCTTCACAGAGAAACCCTGTCTTGAACACCTCTCCTCCCCGCATAAAAATTAAGTTTCTTATGAGAAGTGTTCCTTACAGTACACCACAGCTCTCATTTTGGTAGTCTAATGGCTCCTGTTCCCCTGATTTCTACATCATTACCTTCCAGACTTGATTAGGCCACAAAAATACCTGGAGGTCTCAATAAACATAGACTTCAGGTTCATTCCCACTGTCTCACTGAATGGGATAGGAAAGGACTCCAAAGTTCATATTTCTAGCATGTTTCCAGCAGCTGCTGATGTGACTGGTCAGGGACCACACTTCTGATGACCACTCTAGACACATCTATGAAGAAAATGGGGGTGGCTGGACTTTTTTTCCCATGCATAGTTAAACATGTTTCTGTGTCTTCAGCTGAGAGCTACCCAGATGCTGAAAAGAACAGAGTGGTGGCAGAAAATGACAGATTTTAATGGAAATGCGTAATCCACCCCCCCCATATATATGTGCTCTGAAAAGTAGTGTTGTGTTGTTTTGAAGAGGAATGTGCTGTAACAAGTAGTTATCAGTGTGTCTTCCTACACAGGGAAAGAGTGTCTGATCAAGACTCACATGAGATTTGCTTGTTTTTCCATCTTTTGCCAGTCAGTTGAGCAGGCTGTTCTTCAGTTGTGAGAATCATAAAATGCAATGGTTCCATCCAAGTTTGCCTCTGCGTCACAAATCAAGTGCCTTTTAATAATACTGTCGTGCGGTTACTAAACATAGTGCTATTATTTTGCAGCGTGACATTTATGCAGCATAAAGATACTTCATTGTTATATAATGCATGAAAAAGAAAACGTGGGATTAATAATGTGGGACACATCCTTGAAATTGCCCTTGAATTATAGCAGTATTACCCACCTAACAATTTCTGTCATGTTTAACCTGAGATTGCTTTGATAAAGAGTCCTTGTGTAAGTTTCTAGAACTTACTTTGTCTACATGAAATATATTAATATGACATCAGTTCACATTTTCTGAGCTTGTCATGTGATAGGAGGCTGGGATTCTAAAGGAGGGGCAAGAGCTCAAGTATGTCTCATTAAAGCCTTCAGCTGTGTTATTCAAAAGGCATGTTCCTGCAGGATTAATTGATATCTTAAAAAAACACGAGTTTGAAAAGATGTTTAATGTCATCGCATTGATTGGACAATAATAGAAGATCAGATGCATTGTTCCCATAATTTAATTTTTGGGCCATTTAAACTGTATAAATCAGGCATTCTGTTTTAATATTTTGTACTCAGACTGGACTTGGATTTTTATAAATTTGATTTGTGACTCATTTCCTTTAAGAGAGACACACATAATGAATTGTATTTGGTGTAATGTGAATGCTGATTGGAATGCTGACCGGAATGTATTCATAAGGTAATGTAACTAGATACTTCTGTATTCTGAAATAGACACTGCCCCTAGAAATTCAATGTGAACAAGAGTTTCCAGGTAGATCATATTATAATAGCTCACAAGTGCATACAAATTATCTAGAGTTCTCCTTTAAAAAATGCAGATCTCCTTTAAAAATACCGTACCATTCAGAACTACCTGATGGAGTCTCTTCTAGAACCTACAAATATTCGCTTACAGTGCTTATTTTTGGTGGCTCTAAAGCAGATAATTAAAAAACTTGGAGAAACAGGTTACAGCCATGATGCCCAAGAGTGTGGTAGGAAAAGACTTTGAGATTTGGGATTTAAGCAGGAAACAGAAGGCACTGTGTGTGTGTGAGTGTGAGTGTGAGTGTGAGTGTGTGTGTGTGTGTGTGTGTGTATCTATATACATATACATATATATATGCATACACACATACATTTGAAGTGATGGGTTTGAAGTTATGACAGCAGACAGAGAATTTGGCATTTTCAATTTGAAAGCACTAAAATTATATCTGCCAAATTTTAAGAATTACCTGTTTTCAAAGTATGTTCAGTAAATGTGTGTTAAGCATGTGTTTAATATTAACTGACTATAAAATATAAAAGGGAGTATAGTTTTAAGAGGAAAGTTTATTACCTTGCAGTGTTTATAATTTAATACAGTGTTGTTTATTCTTTTAAGTGTTCCAATGGTTTGGTTTCATCATCTGTATGTGAGAGACTATTGGAACTTGTAAGTCAAAGTAGACTGGAAAACCACAGATACTGTATGTTGATTGTCATGCATGATGAACCCTATGACTGATTAACCATTATTTTCTTCGCTCCATACTTCTCTAACTTAGACAGTTCTTAAAGGATCCAAGCAAGATGCATTAAAACATAAATAGAAACTTACTGTTGAAAAATTTTCTCTACAAAATTGAACATTTATAGGATTGGGAAAAAGCCTAGATTAACTTTTATAGTGGCATTTCAAAAACATACAGTTGTAAACTTCAAAAAATGGCCAAAAAAATATTATTTAACGTGTTGATAGTCTTTGTGTGTATGTATGTGTTTGTGTGTCTGTGTCAAGTAATGTCCCCAAGTTACATTCATATTGAGAAAGAAAAGCGAGAATCCAGAATGAAAACGGCCAATGAATATGCAATGAAATAGAAGCCAGCTGTGTGGGAGCCAAAATAGTGAAGCCCTAACACAGTAGGGATGACCGAACTCCAAGCCTAAGAGTCACTTTTGTATTTATTAGTTATACAGCCTGTCTGAGCTACAAGGTCCCCCAGCATGGGGTGAAAAAATAACGTGTCAGTCGGCTGATAAGTCAGTAGGAGATGAGAAAATACAGGAAATAGGTAGGTAGTAGAAATTTGAGTGAAATAAGAAATATTGGACAATAACTGCACAGTAATTGTGATCAAATGAAACATTTAACAAATAAAAGACTAGGGAGCTGGACAGACAGCTCAGCGGTTAAGAGCACATATTCTTTCAAAGGACCTGGGTTTGATTCCCAGCACCTACATGATTTCTCATACTCATCAGTTACCAAAGTCCTGGGGGATCTATCAGGCTCTCGTGTGGTGCACATACATGCATGCCAGGCAAACATTCATACAGACAAAGTAAAATAAATTTAAAACAATTTAAGAAAGAAAAAGAAGAAACTATACAAACGCTTTGTAAAAGAATAATAGAAAAAAACTCAGATAAAAGGGGGATGTTAAAACTATAGATGAAAGTGAAGATAGAGGGAATAAGGTCCAGGCAGGTAGGCAGAGCTGTAGAGCTGGCCATGGGAAATACATGGTCATGTTCTTCACCAAGAAACAGGGAGAGAAGATCAAAAGTTGTGATGGTCCACAGTTCTAATGCTGTGGAAAATGGTTAAGGGCCCTGTTGTCTTGTTTTCTGAATGTATCTTGATAAAATTCAAAATAGTGGGCTTTGCTGAAGTCTGAGAGGCTGAGGAACAGAGAGCACAATGGTCAACCGTCACAGGTGACAGGAGTCCAGATGGATGATCTAATGAAGGCTGAAGGGTGACTAAGATTTGAAAGAGGAACCTTATTTCCCGACTTGGTGCAGGATTGACTGTGGCTGTTGTCCTCCTGAACAAGAAATGTCCAGCTCCCCAAAATAGGTGCTACATAGCACAATAACTCATAGAGGATACCATGGTGGTAGTGAGTGGCCAGTGGTGCTAATGAGTGACTGTTGTCCTCTTAACTTTGCCTTGTGAGATTGGCCTCTAGATTCTCACACGTGACCAATATAGTTCCAGCAAAGTTTTCTTCTGCTTCATGAATCCAGGAGCGATAAAGTCAGTTTTTAGCTTCCCTCGTTCAATTTTGGTAAGGAGACACAGGGAGTGTCCCTCGTAGTCTGTATATGTGTAGAGAGGACTGGTGTGTAAACTCAAGGAGTAAGGCCATACCTTCCTTCAGCCATCAAGTCTTATCAAACACAAAGTATGATGCTTCACATACATCCCTGAATTTAAGATATTTAATAACTTTTTCCATAGTCCTCTTTATTGCTGGTAAGCACTTAATACCAGAAACAACTTAAGATTAAAAGAATATATATATATGTATGTATGTATGTATGTATGTATGTATGTATGTATATGTTGTTGTGTGTTTCTTTACTCTTTTTGGGGAGTCCCCACCCAGCTCCCAAATTAATCACACACAGAGGTTTATTCTTAATTATGAATGCCTGGCCTTAGCTTAGCTTAGTTTCTAGCCAGTTTTTCTTAAATTATCCTATCTTTTGCCTCTGTGCTGTGCTTTTCCTATTGTCTTACTTCTATAAATCTTACTCTTACTCTGTGGCTTGCTGTGTAGCTGAGTGCCTGGCTCCTGGAGTCCTGCTCTTTCTCTGGCTCCTCTACTTCTCCTCTCCTCTCAGATTTCTCCTTCTATATGTTCTCTCTGCCTGCCAGCCCTGCCTATCCTTTCTGCTACCTTGCTATTGGCCATTCAGCTCTTTATTACACCATCGGGTGTTTTAGACAGAAAAAGTAACACAGTTAAATGAATGCAACATAAACAAAAGTAGCACACCTTAAAATAAAATTCTACTACATATACAAACACACACACAACACACACACACACACACACACACACACACACACACACACATCTCACAATGTACATCTTTCCCAGTAATAAGGGCCTGACACTTGGTTAGGTACTTATGTGGTAGGGCCTTACAGATACACAGTCAGTCCAGACTCCTTGGTCCTAAAGGTAAAATGATGCTTATCATTTGCTTCATCTGTATTTTGAGTAATGATTATCATAAAGCTTCATAGACTTTATAAAATGTTCCATAAACATGTCTTCCTTTTTTTTTTTTTTGCATTTTAAGGACCTCTTTTAAGTGGTATATTTTTATGTTTTTACTTTTAAGATTATAATTTAATTACATTTCTCTCTTCCCTTCCTCCCTTCAAGCCCTCCCATATACCTTCCTCACTCTCCTTCAAATCTGTGGCTTCCTTTTGTCACTAATTGTCATTGCATGCTTTCATATACCTGTATATGCATATATATTCCTAAATATAACCTGGTCAGTCCATATAATGGTACTTGTATGTATGTATTCAGGGCTGACTATTTGGCATTGGACAACTAGTTGGTGTTCTTCTTTCCCATTTTCATCCTTCCTCAGTTGTTCATAGTGTAGGGTTCTGGCCTTGTAGGCTTTTCTTTGTTCAGTGTTGCATGTTCATTGGTATCCAGCTCAGGTTTGGGTGGTCGTGTTCGTGATATTTTACTGACGTAACTTCTGTAGTTACTAGGAAACACAATCTCACAGCAAAGTCCCTGATTCTTTGGCTCTTACTAACTTTTTGACCTACCTTCTGCATAGTTCCCTGAGCCTCAGGAGTGGGGGTGTGTTTGTAGATGTATCCACTGGGACTTGTGGGCTCCACAACTCTGCATTTTGATTGATGGTGGTTTTCTGTAGTTGTCTCTGTTTGTTGCAAAGAGAAGTTTCATTGGTGAGGACTGAAGACCACAGTTATCGGTGTGTGAAGGACAAATGTTTATAGATTGTTAGGGGTTCTCCTGGTTTAGTAAATAAGTGGTTATAAATTCTCCCCTGATAACCATGACTTCACTAGCAATGAATCGTTAGCTAGGTTTCCACCATCAGGGATGGTCTCCCTCTTACTGAGTGGGTCCAATTAGAGAGGTGTTGGTTACCAGCAAGGTTTGTATGCCAGTCCTAAACACGTCTTTCATATAGTGTCATGTAGATTTTTGTAAAGTAGGTCCTTGTATTTTGTTCTTCCAAACACTGGTGAATTGTGCTCTAACCTTTAAAAATGTGGTTCACCTGCTGAAACATTCTTTCATTCAACACCTTTAAAAGAGGAGGTATTTGAAGCAAGGTAACAGGAAAGACCAAGGGTAGAAGGCAGAGGTTGTTTTGTTTCTGAAAATAAAGATGGGCCGGTATCTATGGTCAGAGCAGTTCAAGTGACTGGTTTAGGATGTGTGCTCTGAACCTGAAGGGTTGGCAAGGCTGACAGCTGAGTATAGGGCTGAGGATGAGGAAGAGGGCTTCTGCCTTATTAGGATTGTCTCTGTTCACATCAGAAGAGACCTTGTGGGCACAGATACCCCACCTTAAAAGATGCTCCAAGAATGAGAAATGGTCATTTTCAGTAGAAGTCCAAATTAAGTAGAAGTGAGAATTTGTTTTGAAATAAATGTTGAGAATATAAAACAGCCAAATGGAGTCAGACTGGGAAGAGCTGGAAGTGCTAGACCAGTAAGTTCCAGGCTGGGGGAGGGATGGAGGGAAAGAGTGGGTGTGGAATACTGAATATCTACAGGGAGATTTATTATTATTTTTTCTTTTTTTGGTTTTTCGAGACAGAGTTTCCCTGTGTAGCTTTGTGCCTTTCCTGGAACTCACTTGGTAGCCCAGGCTGGCCTTGAACTCACGGAGATCCACCTGGCTCTGCCTCCCGAGTGCTGGGATTAAGGGCGTTCGCCACCACCGCCCGGCTTCAGGGAGATTTATTATTATTATTTTATTATCATTATTATTATTAGCCACATATAGCTATGTGGAATCCAGTAGACCACTGCAGTTTAATTGTTTAAAACCAGCTACCTATTTTCTTAAGTATTATTCATCATATTCATGCGTATGTGTGCACGTGTGCTTGCATGTTCTGTTTATATACTGAAACACAAGAAGGGAAGACCTGGCTTCTATTTGGCCTCCTTATTGTGAAACTGTCATCTGAAGTCAAATGGGTTAATTATTTTCTTAGCTCTCCTAAAGAACTTTTGCTCCTGAGTTGGTGTCACACTCCGGTTTGTTCTCTGGCTCGGGCTTCATTCAGGCCTTGTCCTGCATGTCTTTCTGTCACCCTGTCAGTTTTTAAATTGATTGGGCACCCCTGGGGGGAAATGGTGTGTGAAGGACATGAGCACTCTCAGTGCCAGGGTAGATAGGGCGGGAGATGAGGGGCAAGCAAGTCAAAGGCATGCTGGGTCCTGGCAGAAATCGCCCTCCAGGAGGAGGCAGGCTGCTGGCCTAGGGGAAGCCTGTGTAACTTTAACCCTGAGTGCCAGGGAGGCTTGCTGTTCTGCTTGCAGGGAGGCAGTGTCAGCCTTGGTTGTATTTGTAGGATCTGATCTAGTCATAATCTCCCTGCTTTGTCTGTCTGATCGTTCAGGAGCTGCCTCATTCACTCTGATCCCAATTACTATTCTCCTTTTAATTCTCATCACTGTATTATTGCCCTTCCCCTTCTTAGTCTCACAAGTTGCAGTATAATAAAGCCATGGCATCTACACACACCTTCCTCCCCTTTTTGTAAAAGCATTCACAGTTCTTCCTAAAGGTATCTGCTAATTAATCTTTACAGGATCCCTGTGAGGTAGACAGCTGGGTAGGGTATTCCGCACACAAGGCACTAGACTGAGCTGTTTCTCTATTGTGATAGAGGATTATGATTATGTTAAAATGTTTATACACCAAGTACATAAATTTGTAAAGATGGATGTAAGCTGATTCCCTGGGCAAAATATATGAGCATGTTTATAGCATAAAATTGCAATTGTAAAGCAAGCTTTATCTGCTTCTGCTGTTTAAAGGATTGCTCTAGATCTGCACACTAAACCTCTGTTGGATAGCCTCATTCCATTATCTTGCCTTTGGGAGGTGACAGGGCACAGTAAGCTAGAGAAATGGGGCTTCAGCTATCAACAAACTCGGAGTCTACATAGCGTTACTTTTAGATTACAGGTAGCCTCTCTGGTCTTTAGGAACACATATACATGTACATAAATCACTCGGGTAATATCATTAGTGGGTTTTGATGATAATCTGATAATGGGAATCTGGTCATGTGTTGTATGCTTTGAATAGCGTTTGATGTGGTTCTTCTAGATCACAGCTCTTAACCCTGGGCTGCAGCTCTATACTGGGCACGCAACTGAATTTGAGAGTCTGGAAAAATTGGTCAACAGTAAAATGTACAGTGATTAAAAATTCAAAACCAAACACATCATGACTCTGCAGGGTCACTTGGGCTGAAACATCAGCTTTCATGTGGATGCTGGGTACCCAAAGTCAGGTCACAACACTTGTATCTTAGCGCTTTACTGGCTGATACCTCTCCTCGGCCCTCTCAAAGATTTGGTTGTCTTTTCTGTGCTCTCCCCACCTTCCCTTTGACTTCTTCCTATTGTACGTTTTGGAAAAACCCTCAGCTGTTAGATTCTTGGTCAGAAAACACACAGAGATAAGTAAATCAATGTCTGCTAAGACTCCTGGGACTACTAGAGAAACCTGGGAGCTGTAAGAATGTTGAACTTGTGGGTCAGTGGATGGTCACTGCTCTATAGCTCTCTGGTTCAGGGTCTCATTGGAGAGGGATGCCCAGTTGGTCTAGACTGGTGGAAATGGGGATTTTTCACCTGTCAGTCCAGGAGTCCAGGACTGAGGTGTTCTCCATGTAAGCTGCCTGTGGACCACGCCAGTAAAGGCATCGGGGAACCACTGGTGGATTTAAGACAGAGTGGCAACTAAAAGTGGAATGGGGAAAATAAAGTTGCCTTTCTCTAGGCCTCAGGGGCTTTGGGTTTGGTCTTCAACTCCCTTTCACCTTTGCCTGTTCCACGGGTGAGTGGAAAAACGAAGATATTGCTTTCTATATAAAATATACTTAAAATATGGACGTTCGGAAACTGAAAGACAAGAGTATTTTCTTTACCATTGGACCCTAGAGCTCAGTCAACACCCGCTGGCTTTGCTTTGTTTAGAGATGTTTGTATCTGGGCCCCCCTGTTCCAAGCTCATTCTGTAGCCTGCTTTAGCAGTCTGCCCTTTGACCCTTGACCAGTTCAGCAAGGTTCTGCACATTGTGTTTTGTCTGCGGGGCCAGCTCAGGGTCAGGCTGTCTTTGTATATTGACGCAGAGAAGTAATTGCTGCTTTGTGCCCTAATATGTCCCCGTGTCACCAGGGTTAGGTTTCTTTGCCTCCTACAATCCCTGTGAAAGGTCAAAGGGTGATCACCGTCACCCAGACCCCCACTTGACAGTTCAAGTTACTTAATTAATGACATATATTGAAAGAATTATTTAAGTGTGTGATACAAAATGTATCAGAAAATTATCTAGGTCTTAAGTATTGAACACAATGTGTCTCCCAGGGTTTTCTGAAAAAAAAAATATATATATATATATATTTCACACAGTTTAAATGAAACATTTAAAATTTTAAAATGTTTCATTGTCATAAGATTTTCCTACCTTATTTTGACATTTTTGTGATGACAATTTCCAAAGGCTGGAAAACATACTCATGTAACTGATATAACTTAACTATCTATTGGAGTCCTGCTTTTGCTTAAATTTTACATATTGTTTCTTTTTTTAAATGTACGCCTGTGTGGTAAGCATGCTTGTGAGTATGTGCCCTTGCATGCAGGCGCCATAAGATGTCCAGCATCCCCTTCTCTCCTTTCTCTTTTCCTTCCTTCTCTTTCTCTCTTCCCTCCCCCCTCTTCCTCTCACCCTCCTTTTCTCCCTCCTAGTAGGAGCTAATTTCAAAAGCCTTCCCACCTGATGGCCTTTTCCAGCCTGCTGATAACTATTACTTACAAATATTCTGGTCCTGGGATGGTGGGGTACGGCTGGATGGAATATAATGGTTGTTTATTACAAAAGTGTGAGCTGTGATCCATGAGGACTCTCCAAAAAGCACTGAAAGTTGCTGATTGAGGTGGGGGAGATGTTTGGCAGAAACAGCACAATTATTCTTGCCAAAAACAAAACAAATGGTTTCAGTGGTCTCCTGGAGAACGTAGTTCTGTTTTTTTCTTTGTGTTGAACTCTGAAATTCCGTTTCAGTGGACACTGGTCAGAATATTTTCTACAAACAGTTTCAGAGAGACAAAGGCAGACAGACACAGACACATAGAAACACAGACACAGAGAGAGAGAGAGAGAGAGAGAGAGAGAGAGAGAGAGAGAGAGAGAGAGAGAGAGAGAGAGCGCGAACA